>CAEGAF010046483.1:0-12946 GCA_903067075.1 Micropoecilia bifurca
AAATATTCTGCTATGCTAGCAGAATAATCTAGTCCAGGTTTGAAGCGTCTAGGTATAGTAGATTTTGAACTACAGTCGATTAATGATGCGGAGGTAGTGAAAAATTAAGTGGAATCGTCCTTTAGCTATTGGAAACTAGACATAGAAACCAACTTCAGCTTCGTACGTCTCGGGAAAAGTCCCTTTAAAGCCAACTTGTAGCTAAATGCTGCTAAATGTAGCTCCGTGTCAGAACCAGAGAAGCCTGAACGCCGCTTGGTGCGGTAAGTTCAATTGTGATTGAAATTGTTGACAGAAAAGAACAGCGCAGTTTAAGTGCAGGATGTTTGAAATGCATCACATTGTTGTGTTGAAGGTCTGTAGCTACAGCTGTAGCTACAGCAAGCAGGTCGCGTGGTGGGGAACGAGCCCCACGAGCTCCTGCCGCCCCGAGTCCTCTGCTTTTGTTAGCCGAAGATCAAGAGTTGGCCGCGAGGCAGCCGCGCAATTACATTTCAAAGGATTAAGTTCCAGAATGCACGCGCACAATAAGCTAGCGCCTCCAGAACGGGGCTCGCGTTGACCTCTGCCAGATAGATGCCCCAACACAAAGACCCTCCCGCCCCCCCCACACACACACACACACACACACACTGCCTCATCCCACCCCACCCTCCGTGTTCTCCACAACGACAACCGCCAACACCGCCGCGCCGCCGCCCCCTTCCACAATAATACACCCCCAATATTCTGAAGAAAGGGCTCGTGTCTGAGAGGAAACGAACTCCTCACCTTTTCAAGCAGGCTGGAAGCACAGCGGCCGTGAAAACGGTTCCCAGTGCCCACTTTATCTTCCGTAAATCCAAAACACTCACCGTCCGCTGCTCCGCGTCACTTTGCTTTGACTGACTGCTGCTGGAGAATGTGCCAAAATGCGTCTGTCATGGCGGAGAGCCTTAGAGAGAAGGGTTCCTCTTTGACCCACTAAAATAAAAGCCCGGGTTTCCTTCCGCTTTGTTGTTTTTTTTCCTCTATTATTTGGTTCAACATCTGAAAGGAACAGGTACAAACAATAATTATAGAGCTCAACCAATCAGCTTAAGTATTAAATATAGTTTTTCTAATGTACCTGTTGGGAGCAGTTTTCTGATTTTTCCAGGTACAGCTCTAGGTTGCATTAAGATTAGGCCCTTAGCTGAATTTCATTTGCATGTTTTGGTCATTGAAATGGACGTTGGCCTGTTTCCATGTTCATTGTTTGTTGTAACTGAAAGAGGTGCCTTTTCTGTTTAACAGCATTAATGTTTGCTGGCTGAAGTGAATGTTTCTTGCAGATGATGTGATTCTGTCGGCTTCATTAGATGGAGTGGTTCATAGTTGACCACAAGCAAAAAGGATGAAAATCTGTGCCTCCAAATTCAAGACCGGGGCCTTGAGCTGGAAAAGGATAGGAAGGACACCTTCTCTGGGTTGGGGAAGACGTCCTGCCCTAAGTGAAAGAGCTTAAATATCTTAGGGTCTTATTTATGAATTAGGGAAAAATGGAGCAGGAGGCCAATAGACGGATTGGTGCTGCGTCTGCAGAGCTGCAGGTGTTGAACCAGTTTACTGTTGTGAAGAGATGAGCCAAAAGAGAAAGCTTCCAATTTAAAAGTCTATATTTCTACTCTCAATATGGTCAGCAGCTCTAGTGACTGTAAGAACAAGATCACAGATACAAGCATCTATTTTGGCTGCAGGGTATCTGGGTGGAGATGGGTGAGAAGCTCAGTCATCGGGAGGATCTGAGTTTAGCTGGCTTTTGCACTTCAGCTTGTACCAACTATTCTGGCTTTTTTGTGTATGTCCCTTTTTTTCTTATTATCAATAAAGTACTAAATAAAACTTACTTATTATATTTTAAGAGATGTGTCTCATAAACAAATTTCTTGGTAGGACTAAAATAATATGTGTATGATATGGGAACAAATACATTTTGGACTTTACTGTAAAGCGTTTCATTGTTGTTTAGTATTTTATTTTCAGCGGAAAAAAACAATACTTCCGGTCTTTTTCTTGACAGAAAAACTTGACAAACAGAGCGATTCCCCACGAGCACGCGCGCGTGCCTCGATGTGATGTAGCAGGCTGTAATGTTTTTGCAGACTACAAAGAAAGAGGAGAACCTTCTGGGTGCTGAGCCCATCTTGCCTGATTAAATATTCTTGCGGTATGCTGCATGTACCGGCTGATGTTTATTAAAGTCTTCTAATTCTAGATTCACTGAAACACCGCAGCAGAAAATAACAATAACTCAATAACTGAAAGTGTTCAGAATAAAAAAAAACTGATTAAAAAAATTAAAAATAGAAAAATCTTCCGTATTTTGACTAATATAGCGTAATGGTGACGTTATCGTTATTTTGTTATTATTATTTATTTATGTTGACTACGTCATTACAGCGGAACTCTCCGTCGGTCGGTGTTTCTCACATCGATAAAGGCCGCGGACAGCAGCTCCGTAACATGCGCCATTGAAAACAAACGCAGCAGCTACGGTGGCTCGCGCTCTCTGCTAACTCGGAGCTCCCTGACTCAGACTATAAGAGACACATTGTGTGTTTGAGAATCATGGAGACGATTTTAGAACAGCAGCGTCGGTACCACGAAGAGGAAGAGCGGCTGATGGACGCCAAAACTAAAGAAATGTTGCACAAAAAATCCACGGTAAGCTCTGGCGCTACAAGCTAGCGTTAGCATGAGGCTAGTCGATAGACACCAGAACACCAGAGCAAGTCATTGTTTTCCGTCTTGTTTCAGCTTCGAGAACAAATTAATTCCGATCATCGCATAAGAGCCATGCTGGATGTAAGTATGAAGTTGGTTTTGGTTGGATGGATGGATGGATGGATGGACGAGTGTTTCTTGTTTTCTAGTGGAACGGAAAAGTTCCGATTTAAATTTATTGTATTCTGAGATAAACGGAGTGAGACCTTTTAATGGGTAAACAGAGTTTTTCACAATGTTGATCTTTCATAATGTCTTTACTTTGCTCTGACATGTTGTGCAACAGCTTCTGTCTCGCATCTTACTTGATGGTTCAGTTCAAATTCAAAAATACTTAATTTATTACAAAAGAAAAAGAAACATTGTAACTGTGATGCTGGATGACACCACCTGTTGTTGGCAGCTCTGCTAACCATTTCATTTGCTTTTGCTGCTCCTCTTTAAATCTGTGCAATCAGAAAGCCGGGCAGAGAGGCAATGGAAAACTTACCTTAATTGATGTAATGTGACCCTTATCACTTTTGCCTTATGACATCCACAGTGAGGAAAAATACATGAAAGTCCTCATCAAGTTGTCTGTGGGTTGTTGGCTGTAGCTTCACTGATGGACCATTGAGAGCAGCTTTGGGTAACCCAGTTATGAAGGCCATCTAGCCGACATCCATTTCTCTGATTCTGGTTGCGTTTTGAGCCTGTGGTTCTCCACATGAAAGAGACGCTTCTGGGTGGATGATGCCCAGGGTTTTCCTTCAGGATCTGCTGCAGCTCACATAAGTGGAAGATTGATGGATCAGGAGGATTTACTGTGAAGGTTCATTCCCACCAGCTCCGTTTAACCCACTTTAACTGAACTCCAGTTGTCCTGCCCAGAACCGGGTTGGTTGGTTGTGTGAATGCGTAACGGGAGTCTGATGTGAAGCCTGACTGCTGACTGCATGTCTCCTGACAGAGGTACATGGATGTGAGCGCAAACCTGAGGGACTCCTACGAAGACAAAGACGGGTACGTTTATTTGAAGTCTTTTTCTTTTGATGACATAAAAAAAACTGAAATTAATGAACATTTATTTGAGGGATTTGTGTCACATTTAGCCTTTTTTAGCTTGTTAGATTTACAGTAATTTACATATTTTTACTACTTTATTTGTTTGATAAAAGTACCGTGACTTAGTTTATTGCTGAGAAGGAAAATAAACACATTTTTGGTTCATGAGTTTTGACTGGATGATTTTGGAGTATGTGACCAAATGTCTGGTCTCCTCTGGCCTGGATGATGTTCTAGAGGAGGAACAGCAGGTCTGATTCCAGGCAGCTGGTTCTGCTAGCGGACGTTTAACCCTTTGAAACCATTCTGTTTGGCAGGATGAGGAGAGACGAGCTGGCCGCCATCTCTGGACCAAACGAGTTTGCCGAGTTCTACAACAGACTGAAACACATAAAGGAGTTCCACCGAAAGCATCCCAACGAGGTGGAACAGCTGCCGCCACGCCGCCGGGTCACGTTGTGGCAACAGCAACAGTAACACAGTCTCTGCTGCTTTGTGTCTTCCTTCCTTTGTAGATTTCTATTCCCATGTCAGCAGAGTTTGAAGAGCTGATGAAGGCCAGAGACAACCCCAGTGAAGAGGCTCAGAGTAAGACTCATTATTCAGGTTGTCTGAACTCTGCAGGGCTGGAAGTGACGGTGTTTACTGATGGTGAATTAAATGGTTCATCTTGTGATGTGAGCCCTAAAGGTCCACTAATATACTTCCTTGAACAGGCTGTGGCCTATTCAAACACGTCTATTCCATTTAATTAGCTGCTCTCTGCTCAGGGAGACGCATGAGGCTGAGCAGCCGGTGGATTCCTGAGCTGCTGATTCTACTTGTTTAAATGATCCGTCTTGTGTCAGAGTGGTTGTTTAGCTCAGCAGCATTAGCTGGTAAACACTCAGCCTAACAGCTGTGCTCCTCCAGACATGGTGGACTTCACTGATGAGGAGGGATACGGCCGCTATCTGGATCTCCATGACTGCTACCTGAAGTACATCAACCTGAAGGGAGCTGAGGTAACGACACTCCGTTTCAGTCATAATCATCAGCTTCCAGACAGAAGCAGCCATGTTCTCAGACTGCTGCCTGTATCCCTGCAGAAACTGGACTACATCACCTACCTGTCCTCATTCGACCAACTTTTTGACATCCCCAAAGACAGGAAGAACGCAGAATACAAAAAGTAGGTCCACGATCCTGTTTGTGTTGCATCCGACCCGATGGGCCTGAACTGCATGACCTGGGGAACCATGTGGTCTGTGCAGGTACCTGGAGATGCTGCTGGAGTACCTGCAGGACTACACAGACCGGGTCAAGCCTCTGCTGGACCAGAACGAGCTCTACGGGAAAGTCCTGATGGACTTTGAGAAAAAGTGGGAGAACGGGACGTTTCCGGGTTGGCCTGTGAGTCCTGCCTTTGGCCCCCGGAAACACGGTGAGTCACTGAGGCGTCGGAGCTCACACTTCTCCATGTTTCTGATCTGACTGCAGAAAGAGACGAGTAGTGCTCTGACGCACGCCGGAGCTCATCTGGACCTCTCTGCGTTTTCCTCCTGGGAGGTAAAATCACACTTTAACCAGAAGGGCTGCTGTCGGCCAACTGAACTCACGGGTTTGCTTCGTCCTGCAGGAGCTGGCCTCTCTGGGTCTGGACAGGCTGAAGTCGGCTCTCATGGCTTTGGGCCTGAAGTGTGGAGGGTAAGAAGGAGGGGAAGCTCAGATTCATTTCACTTTTCTGCACTTTGTCCCATTACAACGTCAATATTTGTTCCTTGTCTGATTAATCAGTTTACACGTACAACATGGTGTCTGAAATGTAAAATGAAGGCCTTAAAATGTTACATTCATATTTTACTGTAAGTTGGCTTTAAATCACAAATCCTACATTTTGTTGTGGCAGCACTATTTGATCCTGTACCTGTAGGTTTTTCTGATGGGACAGTTGGAGTCATGGCTGACATGTTTAGTAAGTTTTGACTCAAGGCGTTTAAGGCTAACCAGCTTTTGGTGTTTAACTTGGGTAAGAGCAAATATATGAGAAGAACCTGGCTTCAGAAAGTGAGTGGCATCAGGTCACAGATCCATATCATGTTGCACCCTGGAACTGAAGATGGCGCCATTTTCTGTCTCTGCCACATTGCTTTATTTTCTGCAGTCAGAAAATAGGAAGGTGTTGAAATCTGTCTCCAGTTTGCAGGATCACATTCACTTTCGCCACATCACAATAAAGTGTGTGTGTGTGTGTGTGTTGTGTGTGTGTGTGTGTGTGTGTGTGTGAGATCAGGACTCTGGAGGAGAGAGCTCAGCGGCTGTTCAGCACCAAAGGCAAATCCCTGGAATCCTTGGACCCGTCTCTGTTTGCCAAGAACCCCAAAGCCAAAGGACCTAAGAAGTATGTGAGCGTATTAAAACGACTGTTGATCCTGTTGTGTGACGGGTCCAGAATGTAATGGTCTCCATGCGTCGCCACCTCAGAGACACGGAGCGGAACAGGGAAACAGCCTTCCTGGAAGCTCAGGTCTATGAGTACGTGGAGATCCTAGGGGTGAGTCTGGTTCATCAGCTTCAGGTCCGGCTTCGGCCCCCCCCCCCCCCGTGTGACGGCCTGACTCGCTGGGCTCTGTGCAGGAGCAGAGGCAGCTCACCCATGAGAACGTGCAGCGGAAGCAGGCGAGGACAGGAGAGGAGCGCGAAGAGGAAGAGGAAGAACAGCTGAGTGAGAGCGAGAGTGAAGATGAAGACAACGAGATCATCTACAACCCCAAAAACCTGCCGCTGGGCTGGGATGGCAAGGTGAGGCCCAAACACTCAGTCAGACCGTCTCAGCACCCTGGAGGGGCTCAGTTTGGCCCACATGTCCCAGGATAAACTCGTATATACATGGAGTGAGACACGGCAAACTGTTATGCTTTGAAATGTTGTTTGTGGCTTACAGATGATAACTTCAAAACTCAGCACCTCTGAAAATTACAATATGACATGAGATAAAGTTTGAAAAAACTTTTTTGATCTATAAATGTTACATTATGGCCTACAGTCATGGGGAAGACTGGACTATGGATAATAAGGACTATGGATAATAAACCAGAGTCAGCAGCCAGGAGGAGATATTTGTAATCTTAAGAAATGCTGTTTCTGTACTGTGGACAGAAGCCAGATTGGAATTGTTCATATATGCTTTTTCCCCTCATATCGTGTGTTTACATACAAACTAGTTTAAGGGATGTGTTTTGTTGTGTTATTTTTCCTCCCCTGCAGCCGATTCCTTACTGGCTCTACAAACTGCACGGCCTGAACATCAACTACAACTGTGAGATCTGTGGAAACTACACCTACAGAGGACCCAAGGCCTTCCAGAGGCACTTTGCAGTACGCGCTTCCTTCTGTGAAAATAACTATTATAAATGATTAGAATAAGAACAGGGTTTGATTTTTGTCAGTAATGTTTCTCGTCTGTGTAGGAGTGGCGACATGCACATGGAATGCGCTGCCTAGGAATCCCCAACACGGCTCATTTCGCTAACGTCACACAGATAGAGGACGCCGTCTCCTGTAAGTCCGTTCCTTCAGTCGGTGTCGTGTCCGTCTGTCTGGCCGGCGTTAACTGCTGATGTGTTTGTGTTCAGTGTGGGCCAAGCTAAAGTCCCAGAAGGCGTTGGAGCGGTGGCAGCCGGACACAGAGGTGAGCACAAAGCCCTCTGGGCAGAATGTGATGCAGTCTCACTCCTTCACTCGTGTCCTGCATTGTCCCCTCAGGAGGAGTATGAGGACTCCATTGGAAATGTGGTCAACAAGAAGACGTACGAGGATCTGAAGAGACAGGGTCTGCTGTAGACGGACGGCACCACTCAGCTTCTTCCTTTTTTAAATCTCATATTTACTCCTGTTGTTTTATGTCTTAAGTAGTGCTGTTATTTTCCAGACAACTTTTCTCCAGTTTATAACATGTCAACCTTTGATGATTTCAATAAACCGAGGACTTTGAGTCCCTGTCATTCCTAAACATTGTTTCTGTCCTGGGAGCCTGATGAACACCAAGATTCTGATTATGTCTCAAAGACTCAGGCAAAATTTGATTCAATTGTTTTTCAGTTATGTCTTTCTTACGCAACCAAATATAAGCTAAGATTAGCTCTTAATGTTTCATTGGCTCTAACTCAACAATGTCTCTGAAGACGACCAAATGAGCAAAACGTTACTCTGCAGTTGTTTCCATGTGGCCTCCACAAGGTGGGGCTCTTGTGTTGCTGTTACTGCAGACAACAGAAGATATTATGTGATGTTCTACAGTTTAAAACAGATGTTTACATACACAAGAGGCATCTTGTGTTTTACTGTCTGGAGTTAAATCAGTTATTTTAGTTCAGTTAGACTGACCAGAATTATTTGTAATTGCACAAATCAAAGAGAATGATGAGAGAAAGATGTCAGATTTATTTCTAAATGTCTGTCTTCAAGATCAGAGGTTTACATACAGAATGATTACCGTCTCTTTAAGCGACGAGGGAAAGCCCAGATGATGTCATGGTTTTGGAAACCGATGATACGTTGAAGGACACATTAGAATTAATAGGAGGCACAGCTGTGGAAGTATTTGAAGGTCTCACCTGGAACTCATTTCTTTCTGGTTTGATATGAAGTGGAAGTCGGTAGAAATCAGCCCAGATACTAGGAAGAGAATCAGGAGCTGATCCAGTCTGGTTTGGAGAAACCTCCAGATGCTTGACGGCATCATGTTCATCTGTTCAACTAACATGATGGGAATGTCTAACCATCATGGCGCTCAGGAAGGAGACGGGTTCTGGTCCAAAATGTCCAAATCAACCCTAGAACAAAAGTCAAAGGATGATGAAATGGTTACACAGATTCACTATCCACAGTGAACCGTGTCCTGAAAGGCCACTCAGTGGGGAGGAAGCCACCGGTTCCTCCTGTTAGTGTCTGTACCAGACTCTAAATGTGCTCTGATAGTGGAATGATCTGACGAACGCTTCCAGAATAGAGGCTTCCCTGTATTTTCAAGAACAGAGAACATGTCTTACTCATAGTATCTACCTTTGGTGTTACGCATAGTAGTAGCTTAGAATTTGGCTTATGAGATTTTTTTCCTCAACCTGCTCCACCTTTTCTGAACTTCCCTCTTTACCATCTAAGTAGCTTATGTTTAGGTTGGATAATAACTGCATGAATTGAAGTTCAATATTTTTGACGGACACCTCACTCACTTTACAAAGAAGTGGGAAGGCAGATTCAGATACTTGGAGAACCATTAGTGAAGCAGCTGGTGCTCACATAGCACTGATAGGGGAGCCCATCGCTGCATTGCCATGGTTATTAGCATTTGAGGTGCAGCCAGAGGTGTAAGGAAAGTTAAGACGATGTATCGGTGTGTGTATTTGGCTAGTCATTCTCATCCATGTACTAAAGGAGACAGAGGTGAAAAGATGTGTGTGTGTGTGTGTGTGTGTGTGTGTGTGTGTGTGTGTGTGTGTGTGTGTGTGTGTGTGTGTGTGTGTGTGTGTGAGCTCTGACCGAGTAACACTGGGTCTGTCTGGAAGAATGGCTTGAAACCCCAAACATTCGCATTACTTTAAGATACATTACAGTTCTACTGAACCCGGAGGAAATGGATTGAAACTTCTGGCTTTGAAGAAACTTTATTCTGACATTTAGCAAACAGGAAAATGTTGACGATCCTAACTGAGGCAAAACAGAAAAGTTTGATCTAATTTAATGGCAGACAATGAGAAGTAAAAGATAAGTCATTTTAAACATGCATGTACGTATCTGTTTTCAATCAGCTGTGTTGTGAGGTAATGAGTGATGAGGAAACTCAACAAGGTTACATGGTTCTTTAAATGTGCTTGATCTCTATCAGCTGGAAGAAAGAAGGAACTGACCAGGGAAGCAGACGTGAACCTTCCTACATCTCTCTCTCTCTCATACTCTGGTTTTCTATCCTCCAACATTCGACTCTTTCAGGTGACAATAAATACAAGTCCTCCAACAGTAAACGGACATTTTAATTGGTCATAAAGAAAGTACAAGAAATAACAGTCTTTATTTTAGTAAAATAGGGAAGGAAACACAGCTTCTCTTTGTAACTGTACTTTAAGTTTACGAAGAAATACTGAGCAGAAAATGTTAGTGAGATAAATCACCAGGGTCAACAGTCAGAAGGAGCTCAAATACTGAGACTCACAGTGACCCTCAAAGCGTCCAGCAGGCAGCTAAGCCTTGTTCACATCAGCCAGTTGTCCTTCTCCCTGTTGAAGGTCTCGGCCCACTGACGAGTCAGCTGTAAATAATGGTCTGCTTGGTTTGGTAAGTAGTCCAAATACAAACGCGCCATTGTCTTCTTGGGTACAGCCCTTTCTATCTGAGTGCCTTCATGCCATTGGTTGAAGGAAGTGATGGTGACGATTTCTGGTCTGACAGACAGAGCCGCCTGCAGGGACGTCTCATAGTAACGACCGTTGACCCGGTTTCTGGTGTTGTGGTTGTTCCACGGCCGCACGGCGGTATCCATGTATCCTGGACCGACGCTGGGGATAAACAGCAGGTTGTTTGCGTCACAGAACTCCTTGATGGCTTTCCAGTTCTGGTGGGAGGAGCCGAATGAGAAACCATTGGAGGCAAAGTAAGTGTACATGCCGTCAAAGCCGCTGGCCAGGATGTCATGCTTGTGACGCTCCTCCACAACCAGGGCAACGAAAACACCATCGTAAGGCGTCCCTCTGATGCTCTGTGAGCCTTTTGCTGTCAGGAGCTCCGTCCAGGATTCGGGTGGAGTAAGGTAGGAGTCATACACATAGAACAGTGGCAGGACTTGCCCTGTGCTAGTCCTGAATCTGTAGAAGGCGCCATGGTTTCCATATCTGAGAAAAACAGAGAGACAAATGGAATTTTATATCAAGGTAGCTTGAAGTTAAATGGTGAATTTTCCAATCATTTTGACCATTCAAAGCCCTTCACATTAAAATACTGATACACAAGCAAGTTGGGGTTAAGTACCTTGCAGTACTCAGGTGTACATTATGTGGCAGTAGAAAGCTGGAATCAAACCTACAACCTTGAGATCAGAATACAACGACTCACCCACAGAGCCACAGCATTGGTAATGTTAACACCACTACTATTAATAGAAGTATTACCTCTCCTACTACATATAATGATGATGTAATTTTTCACAAACTCTTCTATTGTGCGATCCTCCAACACCTTCAGTAATGCCATGTTAATATCTGGTGTGTTTTTGTACCTCTGAGGTTGGACTGACATAAGAACCTAATGAATGATTAACTGTCGGCTCTTTTTTCTGCTGTACAAATTGTACTTCCCTCTTGAACCTGCACTGACTCCTCAGTAGTTCTTAGTGAAGACACAAAACATCTACAGTCGTCATGACGTCCTACCAAAAACCTCAATTATTACTCTGTCGGCTCACTGATAGAAAATGAGGAACCATCTATATTTAACCAGCTGCTCCTCATCGCCACCCTGTGGCCTTGACCTTCAGTCCTTTAATGCAGAGCCACACCTGTTGGAGGAAAACCCCACCCAGCACAGACACACACACTGGGGAGGAGCTTACTTGTCAATAATATATTTGATGTTGTCATGCATGCTCTGGTCCGTCCGGCCCTTGTACGGCTGAATGTGAAAGGCCACCTGTGCACAGAGACAGGAGGATGGATTTTCAGTAAAAGCACCAAGTAAAAACGAAAGAACCTGGAGAAGACGGAACGTTTCAAATTTGGAAAATGATCATCTTGGTGAAATTTGTTTTAATTGTTGTTATCAGAGCAGGTTTTAGTTAGCAAAAAGTTAACTAACTATGCTATGCACAAACTGCCATACATTATTTTCCTTACTGATATACTGTATTGTAAATAGTCTTTCTAACTTCAACATAAATAAAATGTACACTTTTAAAAAAATCATCCATCTAAGCTGCACATTCCTGATCATGACTCAAAGATTCCTCTAAAGCTGCACAGTATTTTTATGTGATAATCTTGCACAATATAGCAGGATTATTATTCTGGCTGTTATTGTTAATCTTCTTTTGTATATGTTGTTTTAGCAATTTAAGGACATTGTGTCTGAACTAGTATATCTGATGCTGCCGTTACACCTTAATTTTTCTTTGTGGGATAAGAAAAAATATTTCTATTCTACTGCCATATGATAAACAGTAAAAAAATAGCTGGCCTTCACCTTCAGTCCTGTAATGCAGAGGAAAAAATACACACCAGTTCGAAAGCAAACTCAGAATTCCTCATTTTTTTCAAGGAGTAACAGAACCTGCATACCAACTGATCCCCATCCTGGGACCCGTTTACCGGGGTCACAACATACCGTAGCATTAATCCAATGTGGTTCTGAGTGGTAACACAGGCCAACACAGGGTCTTTTCTGGGTCAACAGATCCATGTCATCACATCACCCCAAACATCTGTTCAGACATTATGATACACAGAGAACATCTGGAGTCTTCTCTGTGGACATCAGTTCATTTTTCTTTTGTTCAACAAGAGATAAAAATGCAACAAGAGTGAAACAAAACCTTTTCTAATATTCCACCTCCTTGTTGTTTTTGATTCTAAATCGATGTTGATTTAAGAGTAACTAAAGCTGGAGGCCAGATGTTCTGAGCCATTGGTTGAAAGTCCGAGGCTCTCGCTCTGACCTACTGGACCTGCTGGGATCACAGCCTACAGGTCCAGCTGAAACCAACCAAACCATCCAACTCTCACAACTTCTATAGTGAGGGAAGTAGGGAGCAGTAGGTGGCAGTAATAGAAGATATACAGTAAAATGAAAGAGATGCACATTAAAAATGCTACGTTTTAAGGCTTAAGTGAGTGAGATTAGGACATTTACAACAAACGTTCACTGTTTTTGTCCTTGGTTTCTCTTCTTCTCATTCTGTATTTAATCGAGTTAACACTTTCGAATCAGAGCTTTGTTTATATGATAGTAGTAAGTAATGTTTACTACTTACTTACTACTATAAGTAAGTAGTACTTATAGTAGTAGTACTATAAGTACTACTTACTTATAGTAGTAAGTAAGTAGTAAACATTACTTACTACTATATGTACTACTAACTTATAGTAGTAAGTAAGTAGTACTTACTATTAGGTTTTCCAGATCTGAATAGTAA
>CAEGAF010046486.1:0-54685 GCA_903067075.1 Micropoecilia bifurca
AGGACTCCAAGAAGGGTGGGTAATCTGAACTGTTGTTCGGCCCGTAAGCACAGACAACAGTCAGAACCTGTCCCCCCCACCCCCCGTAGGCGGAGGGAGGCTACCCTCTCGTTCACCGGGGTAAACCCCAACGTACAGGCGCCAAGATGGGGGGCAACAAGTATGCCCACTCCTGCCCGGCGCCTCTCACCGTGGGCAACGCCAGAGTGGAAGTACGTCCAGCCCCTCTTAATTAAAGAACATTTAAGATGTACTGCATTAGCATAGTTAAGGGTATTAATAATTAACTATTAGTCTTTATACACTACCAGAACCCTAATTCTGATTTATTTCTACTATTTTGCCATATTTTAGAAGACTAAAAATACTGATTTCAAATGTTTTCCTTGCTCTTTCTGCAGGCGGCTCTGAACGGCTCAGCTGGGAGGAACAGCAGACGTCCCCCGTACTCAACCCCCCCACTTCGCTCAGCGCCATCATCCGCACACCCAAATGCTACCACATCTCATCCGTCAACGAGAACGCAGCCAAGCGCCTGTGTCGGCGGTACTCTCAGAAGCTGATCCAACACACGGAGTGCCAGCTGCTCCGGACGTACCCAGCAGCCACCAGGATCGACTCCACGAATCCCAATCCTCTGCTCTTCTGGCTGCATGGAATTCAGCTGGTGGCCCTCAACTATCAGACAGACGGTGAGAGCAATGCGCTGAGGGTACGTGTCAGTCAAGGTATGAAGAGGGATAAAAGGCAGATGATGTCTGCTTGATAAAATGCAACATGTGTTTTAAGTTTCTACATATAGCATCTTTGAATTGCCTCAGAGCCTTTAGATCCAGATCTGCCAGAGCAGTAAGCAAATATAAAAGTTGCTTTTAAATTATTTCATTTGTTGTCAGCCTTTTCAGACCAATAGGTGCAAATAAATTAGTTTTTCTAGTCACAGTGTGTTGCTTTTTTGAGGTCGTTTAGGCTGTTAGACAGATACTAATTGATAGAGTAGTCAGGCCTGGGTGTGGCAAGACATACTGAAATTAGCTTCCTCAAAACTAATTAAAAAAAATGAAGTCATAATTTAGCAACAAGGAAATTACCTTTTAATTTAGGCGTGTCAAAGAAAGCAGAAACGGAGGATAGAGGATTGTATTGTTTGTTCCTATCCTTTAAATATTTCCTACTCAATCATGGCTACATCATCTTTAAAACCTAAACTCATGCATAAACGTGATAGATGTGACGAGGATGCTCACAATCACAATAAGTACTTGGCTCTCTCGGATGCAGTTTGAAAGAATGGCAGTGTTAAAACACGGGGAGACAATTTCATTGTCTCTTAAGAGCAGTTTACATGCTGACCACATTCTGTTTTTGTGAGAAAATCCCTCAACTCACTAATGTGAGCCCAAACTGCCGCCTTTTCCCACAAACTGTTATGACAGAAGTCAGTTCCTTCTACACTGTTGCTACTTTGTGCAAAACTCCTGCTTGTTCTGTTGTGTTAAAAGTTTAGATTTTTTTTTTGTTTTGTTCCTCCTCAGATCTGCCGATGCAGTTAAACACAGCGTTGTTTGAGGCTAATGGTGGCTGTGGCTACGTTCTGAAGCCTGCTGTGCTCTGGGACCGTAGTTGTCCACTTTACCAGCAGTTCTGTCCGATGGAAAGAGACCCGGAGAAAATGAGCCCAGCAATCTATTCCCTCACTGTGAGTTTAAACTTCACTTAGAATCACTACTTTTTTTACAAATGTTCTTTCATGTTTCAATTTTAACTTCCCATATGTACATCAAATGTTAGTTTAGGACTTTTTCCTTCTCTGGTGGGGGGCTGGAGTCAGTTTGTAGCAGAAAAAGTGTGACGATTGCAGGAGAGCCTAAATGTAAAAATATATTGTTTTCCAGAAAGCATAATCAAATAATATACAAAATCCTTTCAAAATAATATACAAAAGCACCACAAAAATGGAACATTTTACTTTCATGAAAATTTTAACTCACGATAATGACCAACAGGAGCCCTGAGCTTGTTTCTCTGCAACGAGACGGTTCCATCTGAAAGCGATGTGACAATGACACCCGAGCTGTGTTGCTTGAGCACAGCCTGCTTAGTCTCTATGTGGCAAAGCAGCTTGAAGCTTCATTCCAGCCGGTTGCCGCATATTATGCAGAGTGGCTTGTAATGTGGGACTCACCTACCGGTCCGGGATAAATCCATCCTCCTATCTCTTCTATGGGCCTTTTCCCCTTTGCAAAGAAAATTTCCAAAGACATCTGATCTGTTTCTTACTCATTTTACTGTTTGTGGGCTCAATATTGGCGCCCAAGTAACCGAGACTTCCAATGATTCACTTCCTGCTAAAGAGCCCCCTGGTGGTTGAAGAAAAATCCGCATATAAACGGCTTATAATCCGGAAAATACGGACAAACCTAATGATCTCTGGTATTGTTCCAAATGTGGAGGCGGGCCGGATTCAGCCCGCGGGCCGTAGTTTGGGGACCTCTCGTTTAGGATCTTAAAAAAAAAGAAAATACACAAGAAACCCATGGCCTTTTTTGGATGGAAGTCGGTCGGTTTAAGTTGCTGCTGATGTTAATAAATTACTATTCGCTGGTCGTAAACTGATGTACCAGAACAAAGAGTATAAACAGGAGTGACTCAACACAAAAACCACACTGTGTTCCTGTGTGGGGGTCTAAAAGAAGGTAAATCCCTACTTTGCGGGTCAGGGTGACTGTGAATGCAGTTTTCTCAGACCCCCCTGCTGTTTAGTGCCGAATGATATATTTAGAAAGAAATGGCAGCATTTCACATCGTGCTTTCCTCTCAGCTTGTTTCCGGACAGAACGTGTGTCCGGGTAACAGCTCCGGCAGCCCCTGCATCGAGGTAGACGTCCTGGGAATGTCAGTGGACACCCACCATTTCCGCACCAAGCCCATCCACCGCAACACCCTCAACCCGATGTGGAGCGAGCGCTTTCAGTTCACAGTGCATTTCGAGGAGATGTGCTTCCTGCGATTTGCCGTGGTGGAGAACAACAGCTCCCAGATCACGGCTCAGAGAACGCTGCCTCTGAAAGCCCTCAAACCAGGTTGGAGTCACACAGCTGACAGCAAATAAGTCATAGTAAATGAAAAACAAATACATAAAATGACATATATTTGTGTTAATCCTCATCTCATGTGTACATTTTAGAGGCATTCAGTTTCTATGCACCACAAATTTGGAACAAACTTCCAGAACACTGTAAAACAGTTGAAACACTGAGTGTCTTTAAATCTCAAATTAAAACCATGCTGTTTAGAGTTGCTTATGGATAAACTGAATGTTTTTATTTTTACTTTTAATAATGTTTTTATCTTTTTAAATATTTTTCAAACTCTATCTCTTTCTGTTTTTATTTTTAATTGTTATCTAATCTCTGTCTCTTTCTGTTTTTATTTTCATTTTAAATTGTGTAAAGCACTTTGAAATGCCTTGCTGCTGAAATCTGGCTATACAAATAAAATTTGATTGATTGATTGATTAACACTTTTGTAAACCTTTATACATATCAAAAATTTTCACAGTCATTTTAAAGACATAATTAAAAAAAGCACATATATCCAGTCAGAGTATAATTATTGTTTTCTGTGTTTTAGGTTACAGGCATGTTCAGCTGAGAACGCAGCATAACGAACCTCTCGAAGTCTCCAGCTTGTTCATCTACAGCCACAGAACAGAGGAAGGTCCCACAGGGGGCGCCACTCCCTCATCTTTGGTAAGACTTGCTCTCAGGTCTGGTGCTGGGATTGCAGCGGTCCAAACAAGATTTGACCGCTTAAGTGCACTTGTAAAACTTCAAAGCCTTCGTAATGACACATCCTCATTAAAGTTTAACAAGTGATAGACTTGCAACCCAGGAATGTTCAAAGCAGCGCCTGCTGGCCCAGTCAGCAACATCAAAACTCGCTTCGGTTTGACTTTCTCGCTCTGAAGAGAGTGTCGACTGAAGCAGAAATGTCATGTCAGGACGTTTCATAACGTGCGGTGCCGTGATTGGCCTCCTCTCTCCACAGCTGTTTAGTTCAGAGGAGAAGCGAGTTTCAGAGCGGCACAGGGTGACAGTGCATGGGACTCCTGGTCCAGAACCCTTCAAAGTCTTCTCTGTGACGGAGCAGACCACAGCCAAGCAGCTGCTGGACATGGTATGTGCGGCAGAAACGACAAATGAAAAGGCGACTGAGGCAGGAGTGAAAGGAATAAACGCACACACGCATTTGTCGTTTATTTGCATTCAGGTTGTGACATGTGGAGAAAACCCTTTGGAGCATTTCTTGTGTGAGGAGAAAGTGCCCCTGCTGAAGGAGCGCAGCGAGGTGAAGCGCTGCGCTCAGTATCGGCCCCTGGCCCCCGAGGAGGAGCTGGTCAGGCTCGTCTGCTGCTGGGATGCAGACGACGGATATGTGGGGAGGATCTGCGTCAAAACAAGAGAGGAGGTACAAATAAACTGAGCTGCATCCTGGGCTTTGCCTCGTCTACATGACATAATGTTGACTCTAGTGCCCTCTTGTGGTCACCTCTTAAAAATGCACTTCAGTGAGTGCGATTCTAATGTTCAAAAATGCTACGCATTTCAATGATTCTGTTCAAGAACAAAATAAATCATGTAAAATCATTTTACACAGACAGATTTGTGATCCATCTGTGGATTTATGCTCAGATGTATTTGTGATGGAATGCCTGACCTAAAGCATGTGAAGAATCTATGGAATATTGTCAAGTTGAGATCAAACATCGCAGACAAGCTGAAAGCTGCGATTAGAGCTGCATGCGCTTTATACCATTCTGTATCGATGCAGCTGAAGTGACACTGATGGCCTCTATAGATTTCATTTTTCTATTTTTGAGTCTTACTCTTCACTTCTGTGTCCTGCTGTGATCACATTTATGGAGCCTCAAGCACTTTCAGGCGTGTTATATCCGAATGATTCTGGTTATGATGTTTTTCTTTTTTTATTCTGTGTGTGTGTGTGTGTGTGTGTGTGTGTGTGTGTGTGTGTGTGTGTGCGTGTGTGTGTGGATATGTTTTGATCCCGTTAAACAAATCTACCCATACGTATAAATAAAGTAACTTAAAGAGCCCTAAACAAGTATTGCCTGCATAAACAGTGCAATACATCAATGTCCTTTTCAGTCGGATGACATTTCTTCATTGAAAATACATTTTTGTTTGTTTTATTTTTATATTCAAGTTTTCCAAAAAACTAAGATTTAGTTGTAAGCCATAATTATCAAAATTAACAGAAATAAACACTATATATAGCTATAATACTTCTTTTCTTCCTTTCAGTTTCCAAAATAAGTAAACCTTTCGATCATATTGTAATTTAATCAAAGTGCGCCTGTTTGTTTCTTGTTGGTTTCATTAATTCAGAACCTTAACGACAAAATCACGGTCCTGGAGAGAGAGGAGGAGGCGACAGCGGGGGGGAAGGACGCAGCAGGCGGCGGCGGCGGCAGTGGAGGAGAGGATGAGATGTTCTTAGTTCAGGTCCATGAAGTTTCACCAGAACAGCCTCACACTGTGATCAAAGCGCCGCGGTTCAGCACGGCTCAGGACATCATCCAGCAGGTGGGTCCCTCAGAAATTATTAAAGCCTGGCACAGAATTCCAGCTCTATGATTTCTTCATCTTTTTTTTTTTCTGTTTTCTTTTGTTTTTTTGTTTCGTTTTTTTTGAGTAGACTCTGTCAAAGGCAAAGTATTCCTGCAGCATCCTGTCCAACCCCAACCCCTGTGACTACGTGTTGGTGGAGGAGGTCGGCCGGGACGCCGGTTCTAAGAAGTCCTCCGCCACCAAGCCCCTCCAGCGGGTCCTGCTGGATCACGAGTGCGTCTACCAAGCTCAGAACCGCTGGCGCGGTGCCGGGAAGTTCATCCTTAAACTCAAAGAGCAGGTAGCTCAAAACACACAAAGATATTTCCAGAACAAGACGCTTTTTTTTAGTTTTTTAGCTTCCAGTGTTTCGTGCTTTGCTTTCAGGTGATGTTATTGTTTTATGAGCAGAAACAATGTGTGGCTGCTACATGTGTTCTCCATCCTGGTGTGTCTACTTGTTCTAACAGCATCACACATAAAGCAAACAGTTTCTCATCTTCTAACGCTCTGTTCAAGCTCTGTGTTGTGTCTTTAACAATCATAATGGCCTTTGTGTACCTGCCGCTGCTGCCTTTGGTTTTGTTGTTCGGCTTCCTTTCCATGTTTTTTGTGATTCATCATGCAGTTTTAATGAGCTTGTAAACAACTTTTTCTGTCTCTGCATTTCATTTATTTATCATTATTTTTGCATACGACGCCTTTCGCTGTGAAACCGGAAATAAAGCTTGCTAAATAAAGCTTAGAGTACATTTTTAAGCTCCTTTTAAGTGTCCTTTTCATTCACAAATAATACACAAGTAAAACAGCAAATAAATCAGGTTACCAAAAAGACGGGAAGATGAGAGGAAACCTGGATTCTGCCTTTATATTGAGGAGATTTATATTTTGTCCCATTAACACCAACCCCTCCTTCTTCCAGTTGGTGCGGGAGGACAAAAAGAAGGTGATTTCCTTTGCCAGTGAGCTGAAAAAGTTAACCAGTCGCAGCCGCAGCATGACGACGGGCCTGGCAGCGGACGGCCACACGCAGAGTAAGGATGAGCGAGCGGCTTGCTGTGTGGCTCTGACTGAGCTCCAGGAGTGAGGCTCACAGTGTGCCTGCTGTCTGTGCATGGAGAGGCAACAGGTACCGTATGCTGTCCATAACCTCTAACATTACATTCAACTCGGTGCCAGCAGAGGCCGTTCTAGGGGGTCTGATACTTGCAGCTTCCACAGGGACTGACTGGTATTAATAAATCACAAATTTGAAACTAAGTCGGTTCATAAATTCAATTCATTATTCAGAACTAAATTTTCTTACTCATTGCCCTCTCTAACAGTTCTTTCAAAATAAAAGCAATGGGGAAAAAATGTTTTATTTATAATTTGAGCAGAATTTCAAAGTTGTATTGAGCAATCTGTTATCGCATGGGGTATGCAACACAGGTTCTTTTTATGAGGACCCAAATGTTTCCAGTCAATTAGAAGCCACAACTTTGACAATCATGACAGTAAATGTGGCAAAATGTTCTCCAACGCTCACTTTTAGAGAAATGCAGTTAGCATGTAAGTGTCACCAAGTCTCCTCCCAAGAATACCTAAAACAGCCTTTATGTATGTTTGGTATGAAGTGAAGGTTGAATTTCCTTACTGTCTGGCAATAGTGTCTATCTCCTTATAGTCCCTTTTTCTTGAAGAGAATCAACTGTATTGATCACCTTTGATCAATAACTTTGATACAGTAATCGGTAAAAATGATCAAAAGGAGCTTTGCATTTTGTCCTAAGAGGGCAAATTTACATTAAAAAAAACAAACTTTTTGACTGTTTTTCTTTTTTAGGCTCTGAGGAGCCTTGTTATAGTATAAATTCTGGTTAAACTTCAAAAGAGTTCTTATTGAGTCTTTTCATTATCATTGATATTTCTCTAAATCAACATAGAAATAGTTCACCTGACATAGAATCATCCATAACCACCTCAGTCTCCACACATCTTGTGGAAAACTTGTGTGTTGACCAGATGAGATGGTTGAATGAAAAATCTCCATTAATCATCAGAACAATCAATACTCTACCAAAACAATCATTACCTGCAGGCCTGGATTTGTTTATTTTATGACTTTTCACACATTTTTGCAAGGAGTTTCACTAGTTGTAAAGTCCTCCATATGTGCACAGGGTCACTTTGCTACTGAATTACCAATAGAGCATCTTTGGTCTGAAAGACTTTTATATCACTCTTCAGATAATTTGAGTGTTTTGTTCTGATTCAGACATGTTGACTGAAACAAAACGTCATTCCACCAATTCAAAATCAAATGTAGTTCACTAATCACCAACAGCATTTCAGTCTCACTTTCCAGCAATAATCCATTCATCATGATTGTTTTTATCTGCTGTGTGGTTTTGATTACAGTGCATCCATGTTTGACCTCTGTGGTTGTGTGGCATAAATACACATATTTTCCATTCTAAATATAAAAATAAAAGTCGAACTATGTTCTCTGCAGGGTATCTGTCTGCTGCAGGTCTGAAGGTGTGGGTGACTGAGGGTTGGATGGAGGCTGGAAGGTTCATCCAGGGTTCCTCCTCCTCCTCTTCCTCCTTCTTTAACAGAGATCTCCAACTTTTCCAGCCTCCCAGCTGCTCTCTGACCCTCCGAGTTTTGAAGCTTCACCTCCTTAGGAACTGGAAGATCCACAAATGAGATCCAGGAGGAAAACTTGCACTGACCACTCGGAAACTTGGAGGAATTTTCTGTTTTTCCCACAATTTCTGAAGTGTTTCCATGAGGAATTGTAGACTTTGGGGTTTGATTCTTCTTAAGGTGAGGAGTGCATAACAACCTCGTTTCCTCACTTGGTGGAAGTGGACAGGAGTTTGGGAGATTCCCAAGTGTTTGTTCCCATTCCTCTCGGTTTCTAGTGATTGTCACGACTCCAGAGATGTTCCAGAGTATCATGGGCAGCTGTTTTTAATGGCGGCCTTCAGGGACTGTAAATAGCACTAAAATATTCCTCCCGTTTCTGACGAGCAGGAGGAAAATAATCCCTGAGGGACAGTTAATTGACAAGTATGAGTTAAAACTGCTAAATGAGCTGCTCAATTGATACTTCTTTTATTATACACAAATTATTGTTTTGTGGTTAAGATGGTTCAAAGGAGGCAACAGGTTTGATGTAAACTGATACTCAAGTAGTGCCAGATGGAGGAAGATCTTAATTAAAACGAAGGATATTGTATGTAAGGAGATTTTATTCTTCCTCTCTTGGGTAAAGACATTATTACAGCAGAGGCAGACAAGCAGGCTTGTTTGGTTCTTCTCACTGTTTCTGCTCTGTGGTGCTGTAAGAGCACAGTTTGAGGAAGTGAAGTAAACTTTTCCACTTTACTTAGTTGTTCACTAACAGAAGCTGCGAGGCTCCAGGCAATTTGTCGAACACTAACGTACCTGCACTAAAAGCAACAGCACACATGGCAGCGTCCTAGAACAGCCTAGCTGTGCAATATTGGTTTCTGTTTAGAAGCAATTGTGGACTATTTTGTTGCTTAACTTTAACGTGGCTGAAGAATGTTGCAAAACTGCCTCAGACTTCTATATGAAGATGGATTTAAGGAGGATTTGAAGCTGTTGCACAGAAAATTTAAGAGCTCACATCTCTTGCTACTTACCATTTTGGCAACTGATGCAATACCTTTAGGAAAATATGTAGTTTGCAACTTACTATTGAGAGGCCACTCTACATCTAAAATATGTGCAAATTTTCATTTCCCAGTTTCTCAGTTTAATGTGTAACAAGATTTTAATCGGATGCTCAGTCAAATGGTTCCTAGAAGTTCATGCAGCAGTGCAGAGTTCAGCTCCTAATTTTTTTTTGTGATTATTCTCCTAACAGCATTTTGCACATTTTCTTTCTTTTATTTGTGTTAGATGATCATGTTGTGTTTTATTTTCTTTATTTTGACCATTTTGTGTTGCTTTTATTGTGAACCAAGTTTTTTTTTCTTTTTATTTAAAACAGAAGAAAATGTGACATGAATTTTATTTGACTTGTTCATATCAATGTATTTGAGCTTAAATTTTAAAGTTGTTGGATATATAAAGTTGTTAAAAGAATAACTAGAATCACTTTTTTCCAATTCTTCCCATTTTCATCGGTAAGTTTTTATTACTATTTATTTTGCTTAGAACTTTAAATGTATGTTTAACGTCTGATTTGTAGATATGTTTGGTCTCCCTCTTGTTATATCTGATCCAACCTAAAAAGTGCCTCATGAGGCAACTTTTCATTTTTTTTTGGTCAAATTAAGTGTGGAAATTAAACAATATTTAGTCTATAATTTTCCCCAACCAAAACCTTGTCGGAAAAGTTGAAAACAGAAGATGTAAATATGGATTAAAGGTAAAAGTACAAAAACAATTACTTTTTAGTAGAAATTTAGTCATTTCTACTAAACTGTCATTTAGTAGAAATGATCATTTCTACTATTGTGGTTAAAAAGCTGTTTCTTAAGCTGTTAGACAAACTATGTTTTGCCTTCATTGTATTTTTGTTTACAACAAAAAAATAGCTTCCATTGCAGCTGAATATTTTGTTCTTCAAAAGTAGAAATCTTTAGTTGTTTTGTCTGGTTGGTGATTTCTGATGAGAGGAACACAGATTTACCAAAACTAGCAGCATTACCAACCCTAAACGGCCGTAAATACATATGGAGTTGAATTTACAAACCACTAAATCGTCAGGCTGTAGTGGAACGAATCATTCATTAAATTCCTGATAATAGTTTGTGAATCCATTACTAACATTTTTAGCTCGCATTCCAACATTTTACCGACTGATTGTGTTCTGATTTATTAGTGTTTAATATTCAGAAAACCTTCCCCTTCCTCCTTTAGTCCTCCTTCTATCTGGAACTAACACAGTGCCAAGTAAATTAGTTAGAATTTTAGTGCAATATGGAAACAGTTTCTTCTCTCGGTCGCTCTAATTTTATATATTTAACTGTTGGCCTTGAATTATTGTTGTAATTGGTCAGAATTGATTTCATTTGCACTCACTGATTATCATCCGACAGTCCCAGAGGCTTCTGGTAATTAAGGAAGATGAAACACTGATCCCAGAAACCACAACTTCATGTCATTGATAATGAAGCTTTAATCCTCTTATCCAATCAGACAGCTGCAAATTTGAAATTAAACACAAAAAACATTATGTCAGGCAAAAGATAATATTTCATCAAACGGCCGTTACCTGCAGCCTCTGTGGCCTGGATGAAAGTGACACAGTGCAGGTGGGAAGAGTTTCTGTTAGGCTGTACAAATCTGTGAGCAATCTTGAGTTTTCACACATTCACATCTTGCTTTCCTTCTTGCTAACCTGTAGACCTCATTTCTGAATGTAATGTTTTGTTTTTTTTACAACCTGAGAGAACTGTGTGTGTGTTATTTATTTTAATGTGAAGCCCTGGTTGGCAGTTATGTTGTTTCTGTAAGTAGTTTTTCTTTTTTTATTTATTGTAGTTAAAGAAGAGGTGCATCCTTCTCCTTTGACTTGACTCAAACGTATTTAGCCATGTAAATATTTTAGCGTAAAGTTTTGTGCAGCAGTCATTCTCGTGGCATATTATCCTGCAGTTACACCACAGTTTCTGTTACTGTCACATTTTTCATTAGATTATTTGCATTTTGATGTATTCTTTATATCCACTGAACTTGACATGTCTTTGCTTGTTGTCGGCTGTGTTGCATTTTAGCACCATCTCCATAAAACGTTCAGTATATCGTCTACCACCCACCCTCTGTGTTAAAACCCGTCATAAGCACATGTCTATTTACTTGAATTCCTGAATGGATAGTTAATGATGGATTTGTCACATAGCAAAATCTGAATAAAATGCAAATATTTAATGATGTTGCACATTGGGGTGTCTTATGTAAGCTCAACAGCGGTGAATAAAAAGTGAGTTATTTTAGAACGGTAACTACAGAAGTAGATATTGCTATATTTTTGAACAGGGGTTATGTGGAGAAGTTGAGTTTTCATTATCCCACCAGCAATTGACAGCGTTCTGAGCCATCTTGGTTTGGAGAATTAGAGAAGTTTTCACAAAAGATTTTTAAAAAATATTATTTTAATATAGAATTGCCACTACTTACAGATGAGAACTTTGTAAAACTCTACTTACCAGTGGCTCCGTCTCAAAGTCCAGTGGTGTCATGCTTGTCGCACATAATCATTCAAAAAGACGTAAATTCAGAGCAGGTCACAGTTTGTTGATGTGTTTATGTGCCTTACTCCCACAATGTTCCATTTAGAAAAACAAACATAATTGTTCAACTTTAGTTTTGAGTTAAACATAATTTTACTGTTATCCCAGCTTGTAGCGTAATGAGCCGAGCTGAGTTTGCCGTCTTCTTCAGTTTGCCACAGTGGACACGGCTTTCAGTGACATAATCAGAATCCATAACAGTTTCTCAGACGTGCCCAGCCTTCCAGAAAATGTTGGAAATATAACTGTGTGGCTCAGTCAGCTATTTCCCATTTAATAAGGAGCGTCCGTGTCAAATATCAGCACCAGTGCAGCTCAGTCTTTCGAGTCCCTTAATGCAAAATTATGCAGTCATCAAATTAAATTACCAGTTTTAAAACCTGGTAATTCTGCGGGTTAATGATCCTTCCTCTTTGAGACCTCAGATGAAACAATTCACTATAATGTGCTTCGCAATTAAAAAGTTAGGCCACCTATATCATAAGGAGCCTTGACAGGGGAGATGTGTTCTGTTAAGTGGATCCCACAGGAAATTAAAGAGAAATCCTTCCTGCAGTCAGGATGGGCTTAGGTCTCACTAAAAACAGTCAACTGTGAAAAACTTTAGAAAACATTCACTGATTTTTATTTGCAATGTCCCAGAAGGTTACCACATTAAAGGAGATGCAAAATTAACTTTTGCATAAGTCTTGCCGAGTACTTGAAGTGTGTATTCTTCAATCCGGTCAGATTCTGTATTGCGACACATTATTTGTGGCGACACTGTCAAACAAGGTCATTTAGATTTCTCACAATTGCAGGGATGCTGAAGCTACAAGTTTTTGTGATAAAAATGATCAGTGACATTCTAGGTCAGTGGTCTCCAAACTACGACCCGCGGGCCGAATCCGGCCCGCCTCCACATTTGGTCCGGCCCCATGAACAACACCAGAGAGCATTTAGATTTTTTTTCATATATAACGTATTTTCCGGACTAAAAGCCGCTACTTTTTCCTAAACTTTGAACCATGTGGCTTATATGTGGATTTTTCTTCAACCACCAGGGGGCTCCTTAGCAGGAAGTGAATCAGTGGAAGTCAAAATTGGAAATAAAAGAAGAAAGTTCCCATTAAAACTGAATTAGGTTTTAATAAGGAATTGAAATCTGAGAATGTTGTTGATCAGTTAAATAGCATTGAGGGGAAAAGTAAGATTTTTCAGTTTTTTTTTAAATACTGGGATCATTATGAGAATTTGAGGCATAGATATTAGGATCCAGTAGGTGGCAGTAGTGCAACAATAATGGATGCAAGCTGCATTGAAATCTAAAGAAGAAGAAGAATGCACCCATTTTCATTTGGCATATGCTAGTATCAGACACGAAGGATCAGCACTTTTACTGTTACAGTTTGGAAACTACCCTAATCAGTTCAGTTAAATCTAAACATGGCAACTTTTTCAACCTTTAATAAATGTGATGTTAATTGACCTGTTATGACTCAAATGTTGGCTGTCTGCCCCCCTCTGCTGCTGCTGCATCGCTGTGGAAAACCTGGAGCGGCAGAGAAATCTGAGGCTTATAGACCAGAAAATACGGTATTTATTTAATAAAAAGTGTCACTTCCTGGATTTTTTCTGTGAAGAACCCAGAGAGTGTTATTTGATTGTGCTTTCTGGATTTTTACATTTAGGCTCTCCTGCAATCGTCACACCTTTTTCTGTTACAAACTGACTCCAGCCCCCAGCAGAGAAGGGAAAAGTTATGTGGCCCTCCAGGAAAACGTTTGGGGGCCCCTGGTCTATGCAGTAGTGTTAGCTAGCTGAGGCCTTGTTTACAAGCCATGTTCACTCAAATTTTGGTTGCATATACATTTCCAAATGGTATCTGACAGTTTTTTTTATTATATTTTTTAATCAATTTTGGAGTGAACATTTGGAGTTAATCATATCTTTACAATCAAATTACAAAATAAATGGCTGAATAGGCGAAGTGGAACTTTTTACGACCTGGAGGTAGTATCTTGCTTCATTTGCATTTAAAGAGACAGCACCAAGATTAGTTTCTCTTTTAAGACCGAGACACTGTAGTTCCACTTTATATAGCCCACAGTTGAATTATGTAAATGTGAAAAGGATTTAAAAACATGACATATCCACATTAAAGTTTTAACTTACCGCAATTTGTATCTGCTTGTTTGCTTTTCTGCATGAGAGGTTGAACTGCCAGCATCTCACTGATCTCAAAATAATTTCCACTTTAATTGTAAATAACCAACAGCATGTAGAAGACATCATTCATTTTTGCGCTTATTAGAAATAGATTCTGTATTATTATTCTTCTTCAGACAGTTAAAAGTTCTTTTAATGGTGGGAATTAACTGTAATATCTTCTGCAGAAACACTCATTTGTGCAGCACCAGCCACAAATTCATTTTTCAACAGATTGAAACTTTATTTGGATCGAGTCTGCCAAGCAGCTTGACAAGAATAAAAAGGCAAGTGTGAACAATACAAGACTGCATGTGTCAATGAAATGCATCAGGCAAATGTACGTCGAGTTGCACCATTGGCCATAAACCTGAATGAAACAAGCACAGTTCCATACAGACACCAGTCGCTTAAAGGGCCATTAAACAGAGTCAAGTTTTCATCCCCTCACTCTTAAAGTAAAACGTGTTTCCACTGTAGGTCCAGTTTTCTGAAGGTGCTGCAGCTCTCAGATCAGCAAGGCTGAGGAGATGCACATATTGAAACACAGAAATTACAAAATCATTTACTGCTGAGACTGCAGACGGCAAATTTATGGAAGCCCATTTCCGCCATCAAAAGAAAGCTAAACAGGAAGTCATAATTTCGACTTTCAAAGAGATAATTTCACTTTGAAAGTCGAAATTATCACTTTGAAAGTCGAAATTATGACTTTAAATCTCAGAATTATGACTTTGAAAGTCAAAATTCTGAGATTTAAAGTCATAATTTTGACTTTCAGTCATAATTATGACTTTAAAGTTTAATTTTGACTAATAATTTTGACTTTCAGTCATAATTATGACTTTAAATCTCATAAGTGACTTTGAAAGTCGAAATTATGACTTTAAATCTCATAATTATGACTTTAAAAGTCTAAATTATGACTTTAAATCTCATAATTATGACTTTGAAAGTCAAAATTATGACTTTCAAAGTCGAAATTATCACTTTGAAAGTCGAAATTATGACTTTTAATCTCATAATTATGACTTTGAAAGTCAAAATTATGAGATTTCAAGTCATAATTTTGACTTTCAGTCATAATTATGACTTGAAATCTCATAAGTGACTTTCAAAGTCAAAATTATGACTTTGAAAGTCGTTATGACTTCCTGTTTACCTTTTTTTCATGGCGGAAATGGGCTTCCATACAAATTAAACCCCATCTCACTGAACATAAATTTAAAGAAAAAAATAATTTGTTTTATGTGATTCCAGTGATTTGATTGCCAAGTCACTTTTAGCTAGTACAAATCAATCGATATATATATTTTTGCTGTACCGTTAGTTTCACGGAGAACGAAAATAAAACATACTGAAGACATTAAATGAACTTGGCCATGAGGAGCACAGTGGCGCTGGACTGAGTCAGAGTTTGGTCATGGGTATGTGCAGGTTGTTCCAGGGTCCCATCCACAGCTCCTCCTCATCCGACTGTGTTCTGTCACTCGGACACTCCAACGGTTCCCTGGAAACGGACTCCACACTTCCGCTTCCGTCCACCTGTGACTCGCGCTCGCCCTCTGCCGGCCCGTCCTGCTCCGACGCGCTGTCGGCCCGCTGCTCCGCGACGGCCGGCGCCGCCGCCGCCGCCGGGAGCACGTCGGGTTTTGACGTTGCGCTTTCGGGGCCCGTGTTGCTGGTGCTGGTTGACCCCAAGGACACGCTGGACTGTCGAGTGTTTAACACATGGAGCATTTTGTGAGTGCTGGAGACGGAGGAGGCGGCCGTCGCCGAGGCGGCCCGTCTGCAGCTCTGAAAGGTGCTCAGTGTGCTGCGCCCCTCGCCCGCCTGCGTCTTGGTGGCGTTCAGCGGAACTCTCTCCTCCAGCGTGGCGGCCATTTTGTCCAGTTTTTTAAAGTGCTTGGCCAGCCGTGAGCTGAAGATGGGGGAGCTTGGTTTTACATGGTTCTTTGTGGAGCCGGCGCTCTGGGAAGGACCCGAAGCGTTGGCCGACCGCCGGGTGCGGACGATGGAGCCGTTCTGGGCCACGTACATCCCGCCGTTGACGTTGACGTGGCTGTTGTGCGTGGCGGATAAGCGGCTGCGTTGGGTCTCTGGGACGCTCTCCTCGCCCGTGGAGCTGGTCTCGTACTCTCGGTCGACCATCAACTTGATCCGCCGCTTTCTACCGCCAGGCTGAAGGGCAGACAGATAACTTTTAAATCAAAATCAATACTGATGAAAGAAATCAATGAATGACTTTCTTTTTTTTTGTTTTGTTTAAATCCCAGTGTTGAATTAACACCCAAAAGTGTCTATATTTGTCCAAGTCAGCTGGTGTTAAAGTAACACTTTTGAAAGTGAAAGATTGACACCCATATTTTTGTTAAATTAACATTGGACTATAATTCTAAAATTGGTTTAAGAAAAGTTAAACTTTCCATTTCTATATGGAAATGTACAGTAACACAGTGTACACTACACTGGTGTTACTTTTAATATATTTTAACACTAACACCATTGTAAATGTTAATGTGACTCTGTTGTTGAATTTAACACCAGCTGACTTGGAGACATATGGACACTTTTGGGTGTTAATTCAACACTGGCATTTTTACTGTACTTGGTGCGTCCGTCTTTTGCGTTTTTACAGCCAGGAAATAAGTCCATTGAATCTGTAACTTCAAATGGTTAATGTTCTGTTTGCTACATTGGTGTACAGTGTAACTCTTTCTGCTTTAAGTTCAATTACTTTTTGTGTAATTTTACAACAAAATTAGGTTTTTCTTTAGGGCAATATGCAAACAGGACAAAATGATAATTACATCTAGAAGGAGAGCCAGTTATAACTGCAGTATAAACAATGGATACATTTTTTTAATCCATAATCAATAACAGGATGATTAGTCGATACCAGATAGTGAGATTTTTTTCCCTTTCATTTTTAAATGAAATCTCCCACTAAAGGACTTGTTGCACCAATTGGCTGAATGGATATGTCAATATCGGCTAATTCAAGTATTTCCATTCTCCAAATGCAGAACTTTTTTTTTTCCACTGCGCATCATAAAGTGATTTTGAGCATTTTAAAGCAGCCTTTCATTAATCTGCTGCTTAAGTTTTAATTATAATAAAGCACAGACATAATCGTTTTCAGAATATGGCATATAAAAGATGTTAACATTTGATCCTTCTTGCTGTTGGAGCTTAGAGCCAGCAGTGCTGCTCTATGCACACACACACACACACACACACACACACACACACACACACACACACACACACTATGCAGGATGAAAGACTTGTGAAAAATAAATCCAATCTGCTTTCACACTGTGTAACCCCTCACAGTTTTTCCACTTAACCTTGATAGCATGCGAGAAGGAATATGTTCTGTTTCTCTCTACAGTGGCAGCATCTCTTCGCACTGCAGATAACAGATGTGGGGAGAGCGGACTGATCCCGGGAGAATGACGCACGCAGAAGGAGAGATGACGAATGAGGAAAACTCTGCTACAAAGAGAGATCAGTGAATAACAATGTATGAGCTGCAGCAGCAGCTGCCGCCGAGGCTTGTTCGGATAGCAGCGGAGCTTTTTGTACCAGAACGACAGGTTGTCAAATACGGATGTTAACCTGACACAGATTTTTTTTCTTTTTGTATTAAAAAAAAGAAAAAAAGCTGATTGGAGAAAGGGAGTTTAAAGTTACAAGGAGATATAAAAGATAGAGAGCAGCAGATAAGAGACAGTCAGCAGTGCAGCAGAGGACATGCTAGAAATTAAAGCTACTGTGAGCATAAATCACAGCAGGCGAGGAGGACAGATTACAGCAGCAGATTCCACTCAGGTAATAACTGCACACCCACAGCAGGCCTTCTCGCCGGGTCCTTACTTAGTGGTGCAGCGCTTCATCTCAGGAGGGGGGCGCAGGTCTGATTGGCATTTCAAACAGCCGATTCATTTCCCCAAACTTCATCCTCCTCTTTGTGTCCTCCTCCACTTTGGCTGCTGCTCTTCTCGTCCTCTTCTGTCTCTTCCATAATGGGCGACAAATCGTCTGAGGCGTCCATCACACCTGAGCCCATGTGGTTTGAACTTCGCCTGCCGCCTGCGGACGTTCTCAGTCTGACGTTCCCTCCCCTTCCTTCCTCTTCCTCTCTGTTTTCTTCGCTCTCTCGTTGGGACCTTTTACAAGAACCAGAGTTCCTCGACGTTTTGGGCCTTGGCTCTGTGGAGCTTGAACGCCTTTTAGAGTCGCTGCTGCCGTTTCTGTGTTTGCTACTGTTTGGGGCATATCTTTGACCTGCTGACCTTTCCCTGCCTGATTCTTCCTCCTCGCCTTCGCTCTCGGTTCCAGACTCCTCGTAAGAATCGGTCGCCTCCTCGTCGTCGCTCTCCGTTTCCGAGTCCGACTCGTTGGTTTCGGTTTCCACCGTCGCCGATGAGGTTGGGCTGCTCCTGTCAGACGGGCTGAATTCAGACTCTCGGCCGCCGCTGCCTGTGTCCGAGTCACTTTGCTCGGTCATGCTGTCCCTGCTGTCCGTCTCTCCCTCCCACCGCCTCGCCGTGCGTCTCCTGGCAGACACGGCTGCTGAAACGCTCATGTCTCCCACAGAGCCGTACGTCTCCCTGCTCTTCCTGTCGCTCCAGTGTTCATTGCCCATCCTGCTGGGCTCTTGCATCCTTCTGGCTAAGGAGATAAGACCAAAGGCCTCGTTCAGCCTTTGTCTTGCTGGTGCAGGCCTACTTGCTCCGGTGAACGTCTGGAAGTAACTCCCATCGATGACCAAGCTCCCGTCCAGCCCCACCAACCCAGGGAGCTCTCTCCCATGCTCTGGCCGGTTGCCTCCTCCTTGCACTGCTGAATTTTGCATCCGGCCGTTAGTCATGCTGTGTCTGCTGTCTCTTCCCCAAACTCCCAGCTCTCCTCTCTGCTCTTTTTTCAAACTGCTTTCCACTGCCTCGCTCTTTCCTCCTTTGTTATTTTCCGACTTCCCTGCCTCCAGATTCCCCGGTCGGACATCTTCCCCGTCCTTCCCGTCCTCCGCGGGTCCCACTCTGGCTTTGTTCCATGGTAAGTGGACGGCCGGAGGTGGAGCAGATGTGTTCATTCCCATCACGGCCTTTAGCCTGGCAGCTGTGCTTGAGCCTTTCAGCTTAACACCGTCCTGTTGTTTTCTGTCACTCTCAGCTCCTGGGGCTCCTGGGGTCTTTCTCAGAGGTTGAACAGGTGGATGATGGGAATTTTGGTGGCCAGTCTGAGTGCCTAATATGTTGCCTTGAAACTGTCTCCTCACCTGTCATTGTGAGGACACATATGGGGATTATTGCTTTTTACTTTTACAAAAAAAACTTCATCTAATTAAAAGCACCATGTCAAAGACAAAACATTTTCAGAGACAAAAACAAGCACAATCTAATAGACACATTTGTTTTTTTTTTTTTTTTTTGCTGTAATCCTTCCAAAATATTGCACGTCTGACATAGTGGTTAATATTTTAAGAAAATCCAGGTTCATTGTTGGTGCTGCAAACACGAATAAAAAACAAGAAAACGACTTGATTTTAAACTGACCTGTTTGATCAGAAAGCTGTGGAAATGCCTCGGTGTGAGATGGTTTTACAAACTTTTAGTTTGTGCTCAACTTTTCAACCGTGCTCGTCTAAATGCAAAGTTTTCCCCACTGGCTTTTTGTTCTTCCAAAATGCTTTGCTATGGATGTTTCCTCCCAAAAATAGCAACGCTCTGCTGATTCAGATCCTGTCAACTTTCATCCTCTGCTTTTGATCCCAGGAACTAAAAAGGTTCTTCTAGACAATTTAACCTGTCTGGATGATGAACCTGATGGTTATGATATCTCTGCTCTGCTGTCTTACTTCAGCTTTTTAAATGTCCCCCCACTGACTGCTGTAGTGGGACTTTAACAGTATGCATTCAATCCTCCACTTCGGGCTTGCAGAACATTTCAGTAGTAATGGAGCAAGTAAGTAACTTCAGTAATAATTTGCACTGATTGTATTTTAAACTGGTGTTTGTAATGCTGGTTTGTTTCAAAAGCACTGCCTGAAAGGAACCCTGATCAGTTCAACCATTTTCTAGCAAGCAGTTGTTTTATCACTAAACTTCCACTCTGGAACGGTTCTGTTCAAATAAAAGCAGTATGTTTAAACAAAGGGAGAAAAGCCTGGAGTCCTAATAAAAGCTTCTATTTAGGAGCTCTGCACATTCAGCGCCAGAACAAAATACGAGGAAAAATGTATGAAATTTCAAAATGATGAAAATCATTTGGGTGGATTGGGCTGCTGTGCTCCATAACTGCTGCTGCTGCTCAATTACAGGTGAGCTTGAGGTTGTTTTCTCACAGAAACACCAATTTCAAGGAAATTACCTCTCCAGCACATGACTTTTGAAGGTATTTTGAAATTTGTGTTACAGTAAATAGCATCAAGTAAAAGAAACGTCCCTCTAGCATGAAGCTTTAACCATGAGTCACACAATGTACTATGTCTTGAATTCATTGTTTGATGAAAATCTGGAATCTTTATTAACCATTTGTATGTCATCTGTCCTTAAAATGATGCACTATTTTCTTTAGGCCAGTCAATGTCCTCCTCTGCAAACTGTCAAAGCTTCCAGGTAGCAGTAGAAATCATTGACTGACTCCTAGTCATTTTAGATATTCTTTAATCCATTGGAATGGTTGTGGTTTGACTTAAATTTAAAAAAAATATATAAATTAGGTCGCTTTAGTGATGCACCCTGTGAAATTCGGTATTTTGCATATGTTCTCCCCTGTTTTCAGTTATTATTTTGATCCTCAAGTTAACAGTAACTGGACTCAGATTCTTGGATATAAATTTATTACCGACACCATTTGGGGCCCTCATCCTTTTATGTCTCTATGACACCATCTGTTTTTTTTCTTTCACAGAATGAATGACCTAACTGTTTAAACTCTATGCTGCTATTATTTTAAACACAATCCTTTCATTAACCATAGATTATGGTTTTGATCCCATTCGGGGCAGTGAACTCTTGTGAAATATGACAGATTATGACCCTCTCATCAAACCAAAATATCTCTTTGGGCATCTTACTGATAAGTTAATTTATCCAGGTCATATAAATGCCATTTTCATTACAGAAGGCTACATAGAAAATGGTTTAATTGGTTGGTTGTCAAAGCAGGTACAAAAGGTTTTAGCCATGAACTGACTCATGAACTCTTGACACAAAACATCCGATATCAGAACCCACATGTAGGTGGTCGAAAATTCAGGCATGATGCAACAGAAACTGCAGAAGTACACAATAGTAAACAGAGATAATTGTCAGCCCCCCCTAGTATAGACACTAGGAGGTCAGATAATTTAGGCTTTATGGAACAAAAAGCATGAAAATATCATCAAAATTGTATCTCAAGTCCTTTGATGCATCATCAGCAGTCTTTCATCAATAGCTGATTTAACCTAGTGGGCAACAAATTACTATGGGAATCCTTTGTGAAGCACAACAAGACTGAGATACATCCACAAGTTCCAATTAAAAGTTGCAGAAAGGATGCTTTGTCTGCACCTCGTCTAACCTTGTCAACAACACAATGCAAAGCCACATTCTGCACACATTACGAATGCATGATTGCAGAGGCAGCGTGTTCTGACGGAGTCTGCCTGGAGTCCTGACCTGTCCTCAGCAGAGGACATGTGAAGAATATTAAAAAGGGACAACTTGACAAAAGGCCCTGGACTTTATGGCCACACTGTTGCTGGCAATACGTTCCAAATTACACCTTTATAGGCTGATGTGTGTGGTAATGATTGAGGCACACACACACACACACACACACACACACACTTGCAGAATGTTTGCCAATGTCATGAGATTATTATATTACACCTGTTTTATGTTTATCTTTAAAATGATATGTTTGCATTTGTTAAATTTTTTCTCTAACTTATATTTTTACTGTCTAGGTAAAATATTCATATAGTCTAATGTCTTGGTGTCTTATATTTTCATCCAGTTAAAAAACACATGAAACAATACATGACATATATTGTTTCAGAGTTGGCCTGTGGCATTAGCAAACCAATCAGCTGCTGTTATCCCTCCAGGACAGTAGATGGCAACCAAGAGTACCTACACAATAAGGCTACTGACAAATTCATATATTTTTTAAAAACAATTTGAGGGAATGCAAAAGAAACCACAAGGTTTGGTAAACAAGCTACAAATGGAAACATTTAATAGTGTCAGTTGATCTCTCCTGGTGTCTAAAAATAAAAAGAAGCTGAAATCACTCAACTCTTTGGAACCATTTTAACATCTTGGCTGCTCTTCATTTTCCTCTCTCACCTTTGCTTAACTAAGTTCCTGTCATTCCTTACCTGACTTTTGTGGATATGAAATTGTTTCTTTCGCTGCAGGATCTTTTATTATTATTCATCATGTTTGAATTTGCACCTAATTTGACAATGAATTATTAAAAATAAAATAAATCCCACAACAAGAAAGCTTTAGCCCTTCCCTTGGACCTTACCTCTCCGTCTGACTCCTGCGGGCTGTAGTAGTAGCTGCCATCGTCATCGACCACAACCTCTCCGTACTCATCGTAAAGACCGGAGGGCGAGATCAGCTTCCTACGGCTGCCGTACTGAGGAAGCTCGTACCTGTATAAACAGCAGGAATTTAACGACGCATTACAGATAAGAAGAAGAAAAGAAAACAAAAAAAAGCAATCAGAGAGCCCTTATACTTTTATTCTTCTCTTTCTTTATGCTGAGCCACGTCAGCAAATCAGAACCTGAGATGGGAGTGAAAGAAGCTTGAAAGAAAACCGCACACTTTTCTCTATCCGAAGTCACTTATCCAAGAAGTGAAACATGGTGCAACAATGTGGCTCAGCACAATGATAAGCAGTCTCTAATGAGTTGCCTAAACAAAGCTGCCTTAATCACAGAAGGAGCATTTTGTTGCCAGGGGCCATTCTGTTTGTGGGAAACGCAGGAATCGATTCCCCTGCCCCCCCTCCGCCCCTCACGCCTCTCTTTGTTGCCTGTTGCTGGGAGCTCTGCCCGGCGTCCCCGGCCAAGAAAGCTGTTCTCTATCACAACTTGGGCTCCATGCCCTGTAGCCAGCAAACCCAAGACAGCCGGTGGGTCAAAACAAAGAAAAAAGTATTCCACTGAATGGTTTCCTGAAAACAATACGTCGCAGTGTGATTAAGTGAACAAATTTGCTGTGAGTCCATTACCGGAGTCGAACGGAGAAGTTGTCTTGTGTAATTACTGAGCTTACAGTCAGTATGTGGGAGAAGTTGGCCTGGTATTACTGTAGGCAGCCAAGTAATAAACAAATGGAAGAGGGACGTGGATGACAGATGGGTGCATGTGAGAGGAGAGGAAGGTCGAGGGGGGAAAAGACAAAGAGGAGAGGAACAAAGGAAAGAGTGAAAAATGAAGGAGTTTGAACAGAAAGACCAGGTAATACATAAATGTCACATTCATGAAGCGGCTGGTTTTACTTCCTCAGGCTGATGTAGTGAATCTTAGTCGGTTACTAATCTCTGATTATGAGTTTGCAGACTAGATATAAAGTGCAGCGAAAAGATATTTTTTGGTACAGATCTGCTATATTGCACATCGTACCGGTTTCTTCATTATTCCTCCTCTGCAGTCTATGTCACCACTAGAGGGCAGTAGTAACATTGCCATCACATTCAGCTCTGTCAAAGGAACAAGGATCACTATTGGTGATTTTTGCATTTGTGAATCACTTCCAGCCTGCTTAACATAACTTTCCTATGAATGTTAAATAATTAGAGCACAGCATTTTTACCTTTTTTAGGAAATTATTCTTAAAAAAAATTCAAACTATATATTTTTTAATTTTTATGTTTAAATGTTTGTAATCCCCCCCAGAAAACTAAAACAATTTTGGTGTTATATCTTATGAACAGGGAGTCTATTCACCAAGTTGGAGTGGGCTTGCACTTTTCCTGTTAATGTCGTATGCAGGCGTCATCTCATGGAGTTGACCTGAAACGACTCACCTGTGCTTTGTTATATTTGACTGAGATCAATTTAATCTAAATTGATTGATTTCCTTTTCTGAAGCAGAACAATGAGGGTTTCCATGTCTCTGAAGAAGAAAAGCATGACCACAGCCTTCATGATGTGTATTTTCTTCCCCACATTTTTACATTTAGACTTTAAAGTTTTCTGTAGTCTGACCAGAACTTTACTACTTCCTCTGTGTCGCTTGTAGGAAACAGAAAATGGGATTTCTTACAGTTTTTGTTCTTGCTCTTGTTCACAGTGTAGCATTGCGGAGGAAACGACAAATAGTCATTGGGTCAAAAGATTCTTCCACCTGCTGGCTGCTCCTATCGATAAATGCTTTCCTTTGCTTCACCCGTAACAGCTACAGGTTTGTAGCTTTACCTTACTTTTTCGACAGTCAACCAGTAAATGTTGAATAATTTGACCAGATCAGTCTGTATGGATCGTTGTTCTACTGGATTTGAGAATGGACTGCAGTGGTACAGTCGTTAGCATCAACTAGCTCACGGTTTGAAGCCCAGCCTGTGGGTCTTTCTTCATGTTCTCTCTGGATATCGAGCACCAGTTTAAAAACATGCCTCTTACTCTAAATTGCCCTTAGGTCAAAGACTGGACTGGAGAAGTCCCAGATAGATGTTCAAAACTTTAGATTTTGCTTAAAACCAGTAAGTTTGAGTTGGCCGTCAGTTTCTTCAACAACCTTTGTCAGTCGGCTGAGAGGGAAGACAAACCCACTCATCTACACATGCGCTGACTGAGATCACTCAGACCACTTAGGTTTACTGTTGAAGCAGAGATTCTTCAACAGAACTAAATGGAAGCACTAGAAGCAGTAGAGAAATTTCCTGCTTTCCCTCAAGCGACACAAACATGATACCCCAGTCTCATAATTTCTCATTTAATATGAAGCTGGAGCCAGAAGAGAGATAATGTTTTTTTATGGTTCAAGCCACAGAAGTCCAATACAACTTGCAATACACAATACACGGTTATTGCACATAACCGAGGGCGTGCTTGTTTTTTTTCTTCTTTTGCTTGTTTTTACCCTTTTACCAATTATCTCTAGAAAATATTGTCCATCAGGTTGGACCATGCAGCTCGGTAATCCAGCATGGAGACAATATTGCACTCTGTTGTTTTTTTTTTTAAATATGTGCTTCTTTATTTACTCCAACATTGCCTTCCTGTGAATCCTATCTATGCATAATCTTTCCACACACTGTCAGATTGAAACATTCGTTGATATAAGTGATGTAACATTAAGATGATGCGAATACAGCGTAGGTGCCAAATTCCAGAAGTTATGTAAGTGGTGCTTAAACGTCGCAGTGACGACCCGACAGAACCATTACCAATGATCTAATACTACTCTATGCAGACGCTTTGTCGCCACTAATGGGAACTCACTCATGGTCAGAAATCCAATTAGTATTGATGATAGAAATAAAACTGATGTCATGGCAAAAATAACAGCCGGTGTACAGTACATACATAATATATATATGTATATATCGAGAGATTTGTAGAACTTAAAAAGTTATTCATTGTCCTGCTGACTAATCATTTGGAGTATTTTATTTGTATGTGGCGAGTAACATGACGTTGTTTTGTTTTTTGAACAAATATGATTAAAACTGGAGATATTTGCAATAAATGATTTGAATCCAAAGTGAACTGGGCTACTGGCAGTTGGCTGAGGTGTGACTCATATAAAATCCCATTCAAGTTGCATCTTTTTGGGAGCAGATGAGCATAGAGGACAAAAGATTTTGAATCAGGATCTAACATCATGTTTCCAAACAGATTAAATTGCCTCCAGAGGAACCGCAAATATGTTTGTGTCTCATAAAAAAAACGTAAACTGGAAGAGTTTTGTTTACCTAGAGAGCCAGTTTAATACTCGGCAGGATGTTCTACCTGCGCCGTTTATTCACGGGAACAGATAAACTAATTAGGTGTCATTTTTTACACTGTCTGATTTTGTGTACTGATCTTGTATGCATGTAGAGTCAGACATGAGTTTGTGGATGTTGCTCTAAGCCACCAACATCTGGCCCATTGTCTGCTTCCACGGCTGGCTGCCTGATTAGCTGCTACGGTGCTGAAAATTTGGGTGGAGAGAATTAGCTCTTTGTGTGTGTGAGCGAGTGTGTGTGTGTGTGTGAGAGAGAAAGAGAGAGAGAGAAAGAGGTAGAGCACGAGCAAAAGAACAAGCATTTTTGTGAAAGTTGAAGCAGGAAAGTGCTTCTGAATGATTGTATGAGTGAGTTAACATGTTTGCCACAGGGGGAGTTATGTGTGTGAATGTCTTCTGTTGTGTATTTTTCAGTGCTTGTGTGTCACAGGTGTGTGTTGGAGAGCATGAAATCAAGTTCCTGCGAGTCTGAAGCTGAAAAAGATGGAATGCGTCGCAGATGGCAGGCAGCCGGAAGAATCAAGCACGCGTTTTGGAGGGATGGAGCCAGACTCCTTTGGACCTGGTCATAAACACTTTGATCAAATCACCGTGGAGATCGTACTGAAGCTTCTGTACTGTATCTCCTGTTTCCTTTAACATCAAAGACCTTGTATATATACACACACACAATGATATTGATCGACTTTCTTTGGCTCAGAATTGCTATGAGCCTGTCATGAAGCAGTTTGCAGGTGTCAAGACTGGCAGCATCCAACAGTGTATGGCTGATGCAATCAGCTCGGTGTCAAAGCGGCGTCTGCGTGACCGACATGAAACTCAGCTGCATAATGTGTAGACATTGAACTCCTGATGCTCGGCTGCCACTGGTCCTGGCCAAAGGTCAGATCTGGATCAATGATGAGTTGATATGTATTCGTTTCTCATAACAACCTTATCCAGTGTGTAGCCCAGGTGAGCACACTAGATAAAACACTGCTATTGGTTTTGTGACCTTATCAAAGCAAAGCAAGGAAACGTCTAGAAAAACTGTCCATTCTCCATTACAGACTACGAACTTTTTCAAAGTCTCACTGCAAGCAGCGACGTCACTATGTTGGTGACGTTGGTCAGTGAGATATGCAGTCTTTCTCCTTGGCTGTGAAGAAAAAGGATACAAGCCTCCAACGTTTCTCAGAAACAAAATTTGAAAAAAATAAATAAATACGGTGTGCTTTTGTAATCGGGGCGTCTGGGTCAGTACCAGCACCTTTCCCTGCGGCTGAACCTGAGCTTGTAGGAAATCTGACAAAAATGTGGAAATGCTCAAGGTACATGGATATTTATTTGCAAGGCAGTACAGACTACAGAATAATCAGAGCGAATCCTCCTCTAGCATGGCAACCGACCAATTAGGCTGATTTAATAAAGGTTATCATAATCAACAGAAAGACAGCACATGTATAGCTTCCTGGCCTGCTGACTATCCAACCAAGTTTCAGTAAATTCTGCTTTTTAGTTTTGATGAGAACTTTAAAGACAAACAGCCAATGAAAACATCTACATTCATCACACAACCTTCCTTGTGTGAAATCATCATAACAGTAGAATAAAAAATTAGAGAAGAAATCAAAAGAGAAATTATTGACAAGTCTGGTTCATCTTTGGGGATGATTTCTTTATATCGATCAGGGTTATGTGCATCTGTTCAAACAGTTAGCAAATATAAACGAACCAATCGCCTGGCCAGAGATTCAACACCTAAACCACTCAAAAGATGTTTTCTATTGATGGTTAGATTACAGCTAATGAAAACATTTAAGATTAGAATTTTACAAAAGACGAATAAAATGCATACAGCAATTTTGTCTTGATTAAAAGAAGCTTTAATGTCTGTTTTAAGGTCATTTCCAACAGGTACTTTTAATCTGACAAACCAGCATTATTTTATTTGTTGAATATGATTGCAGATAAACCTGTTGGTAATTAGAACCGCTGCATGGCTTGCTAGAAGAAAAGTTTCATAATCTGATGACATCTGTTGGGAAAATAATGTGCTGAAGCATTTGAACCCTAGAATGACGATGCTGATCAGAGCTGGAGTAGAAAACACAACATCTACATAAATTCTGTCAGGATGTCACCAAAAACATTTTAAATTATTCTCAACTGTGTTAAAATATAGGTAGGCTGAGCTCAACTTTTGTAATATCTGGGTAGGGTGCTGGTTTATTAGATCTCCTAATAAATATTGCAACTATTGTGAGCAAAGCCATGGTTTATGTGTCTTTTAGGTTATACTTCCTAGTCTCAGCTTCAGTAAAGTGTTGGCAACAACAACAAAAAAAACCTTGTAAGTTTCACTGTTATTGTTTTCACAAAGCCTGTGCTTAAGTACAAACTGACATACTGAAGAAGAGTTTGCAAAAAAAAGTCCTGAAGTTGGAAACAGTTTTTCTTTGCATGTAAGTAACTGAAATATGTGCTTGTGTGGGAAGGGACAAAAGCACCAAGAGTAATAAAAGGTGTGATTTAAAGAGTCTAAGGCCGTGTGCTACCAGTCTTAATATTAACATAGAGTTCAAAACACAGTTTTTTGTTTAAGAAGTCTTTTATTTTCTAGACTGTAATTTCCACAGTTACTTTAAAATATAAAAGTTCACTATTAATTTATGGCTGCTCTTTCTATATGCTGAACTGGAAACTATGAATCCCCAGAGTGTGGTAAGTGATAATGATAAGGATATAATTAAATATTTATACTGTGGCTGAGTATTGAACATAATTTTGTAATATATTTAACTTCCCCTCAGGTATACCTCAGCATAGTAAAGGTCCCTTACTTATCCATATTTCTTACTCTTTAGCATAACTTAGTAGATGTCCTTTTTGTGACGTCAAGGCATTACAACTGTTTATAAAATGAAAGTTACAAATGTACTGAATATACATGCACATCTACATCAACTCATGAGTTAGTTACTAGCACATTTTTGAATTTGAAGCAAGCTACCAAAAACAAGGACGCATGTTCGAACATGTAATTTCCATCTACAAAAAAACATTTTTGCAGCATAATAAATAAAAATATACTAACCCATGGTCATAGTTGTAATAATCTTGAGTGTAGTAGTCCTGGCCCGGATCGATGCCGGACTCCATGGATAACTCCTGTTGAATGTAAAGCCAGTTATTAGCAACAAATCACACTTACATGCTCCTAACTGAGAGACAGAAGAAGCTAAGAGGAAAAACACGAGCTTTACAGTAGCAAGCAGGAAAAATGAAGAAAATACAGAATACCTCTGGCCTGAGCAGAGACGGTCGTAGTAGCTGCTGTGTCTTTCAGAAGGAAAGAAAGAGCAGAGCGTGATAAGAAAGATGACAGCAATGTTCATGACTTTATGCCTGATTTCAGTTTTGCAATGTTCAGAAGCTGTACTGAACTTTACCACTCCTGCTCTAGATTAATACTGTAAAAAAAGCTAAGTGCAAAATAAATAATAGATTATCTGGCACGAGAATATTAGACTTTATGACAACCATCGGTTTTAACATTTATCAGAAGTGTTTAGGTTTTCATTAATAGCCATGTGACATTTTCAAAACAAGACTTTTTGTCCCAAAGAAAATATTAAAACCACTTTGTTTTTTTTTACTTTGTAAAATCTGTCCCTTGATGACATTTTACTATAATCTGAGTAATTCCTACAAATCTCTATAGATCTATATCCTTTACAGTGATGGCACTCTGGAAGAGAGACTTTACTGACTGCTGCAACTCCCTAACGTCAAGCTCTGCACACTTCCCCGACCGCCATCTTTGTTGGTAAATCTGCGTAGCAGTGCACTAAAAATTATTACGCAAAAATCTAATTTCATTAAGCAGGAAAACAGCAAGTTTCTGCTGCCTGCACATACTGAATTTATGTTTCAAGTTGAATTAGGAATGAGTCAAGGGTACAGAGTGAACACACTAGCTTTAGCTTTGCGCATCAGCAAACTGCTTAGGATTAAAACATCAGCAGGTTGTCTGTGCACTGAGGATTGAAGCTGTGCATCGAGACAGATAAATGTCTGCCAAAACAGGAGAGACTGCTTCATCCACAACATCACTGGTGTCTTTATGGTGCAAGACTGCGAATCTGCAGATACAAAATAATTATGCTTTGAATGTAAAGTATACAATTTTATTTTTTTTTGCCTTTGCCCATCTATTTATTTATTTTTTAAATCACATGAACAGTTTGATCAGGGAAGCCAGAACATTTTCAGAAGACTGTTTGCCATTTCATTCAAGGCAGTAGTTGAAGGCATAACTTTATTACCTTTTTTTCCCTCAAACAATAAAAATATCACTTTCAAAGCCAGTTTGAACTCAGATTAAAAGGAAAATATGAAAAAGTCAGTTATTGAGACACAAATACATGCAACTTCATCTTTATTGCATCAAAAAAGAAGAACAAAGAACAGAAGAGAACAAAGAGGGTGATAACTAAACATCAAATGAATGATACTAAAAGAAAATAATACATGAAGATATCCAATTATAGCAGGCAACAAAAGAAAGACACTTACCTCATGTTGGCCATATCCACGCCTAGCAGATTAAAGAGAGAAGCACAAGAAATAAGCTAAACATCACCAGAAAACCTTAAACCTTAAACATATACCATTTGACATGATGAAGATTTTTTTCAATGCCGTTTCTAAATGCAGATAATCCTCTGTATGGGCTGCAATATTGTGCTTTGGGACGCAAGATTTACACAAACAGCCATTATAAATTGAAAACACATCACTTTTATAATACAAAGTTTGGAGTTTGCTTAATTTTTCACAAATCTTTCAGGTTTTTTTTTCTTTATTAAGACATGAACATTGTGTAATGCAGTGGATCCCAAACGTTTTCTCCTCGGCCCCCCCAGTGGTTTCCAAACATTTTCTGGGCCCCCCTATGGATTACAAATAGCTGTCTTTATTAAGATGTTTGTGTGTGTGTGTGTGGGGGGGGAGGATCGACTGTTTTGGGGGCAACATTTATGTATGTAGCTGAACATAGACAACAACACCATTAGCCTACAAGCTACTTATTAACAAGCTTAAGGTGTTGTATTGATAGTCATCTTTTAGCTACTTTACCTACATCCAACTTCACTCAACTCAGTCGGTTAGTTTGGGGGAAAAACTGTGAAAAGTTCTTTGCGTTTTGCTGGTTTGCTGCCANGTTGGTTAGTTTGGGGGAAAAACTGTGAAAAGTTCTTTGCGTTTTGCTGGTTTGCTGCCATGATTCTAACACACCTGTGTATCTCTGCACAGCAGCAGCAGGTCTCCTTCACCTGCTGCACAGGTGTAAACCCAGCGCGAGCGTCGCGTTTAGAGGCGGCTCGGAAAAACAGGTTACCACATGTTTACAACTCATTAAACAGTTTTAACTGCTGATAAAAGTGACAGAGGACACAGATATGGGAAGTGTGGAAGCCCCTACTGTATCAAATTGACAGAGGAATAACAGAGAGTTGGCCATTCTAAGGTAAAAACCCAGCGTTCATGTGTTTTGTTTTGTGTCTTTCCATCCAGACGGCTTCCCGCGCCCCCCATGCAATGGCACGGCGTCGTGGTTTTGCCTTTTTTTAATCATGATTGTATGTCCCTAACTAGTGTACTGTCTAATAAAATTGTAGGTAAGACATTCACATTTAGCTAGTAGAGCTGACAGTGGTGAAGAAGGGCTAAAAACAAGCAGTTTCTCATGTTATTTTGCAGTCCATAATAACGTAATTTTAAATTTAATTGGAAAACAGACATTTGAAATAGTTGACCATGTTTGATCTTTTAGAAAATGCACCTACAGTTTCTGTCATGACAGTGCATTGTTTGCTCTATATAATTAAGCTATTTAACATCTTTGGTCTTTGCAGGAACTTATTGTTATCCATTTGTTTGAGTTTCCATAAAAAGAGTGCCAGAATCTTAAGAGCTGCTAATCAAACAGAATATTAGGATTGTTTTGAAGGGGAAAAAATTGAATATTTTCATAGTGATATTCCTATTTGAGAATGAAGTTAGAGAAGTTAATGTTAAAGTCAAAATTTATTTTTTAAAATGAAGTGAAAAGGTTGTAAAAATGGTAGAAATAAAGAAAAATGTTTGTACATTTTGCAAAGATTATTTAAAAATGGCTTTTTCAATGCATACATTTACACTATTTTCTCAGTTCTCAAGCATTTTCCCCTCCATATATTCGTTTTTACTTTATTTTATTTAACTGAAATTGTGTGGCAGCCATTACGGCTCAACAGAAAAGGGAAAAATGATTGTTTTCAAAGTCCTTTTGTTGATTTGACCACAGTTCGGACTACAACTGCCGCAGCATTTGTACGAAAGCTTGACACCGTTTCCCACCGGGTGGAATTATTTCTGACGTGACAAAAGAAACGCCTGAAACAGCAAAACCATAAATTAAACGTAACAAGGGCCGGTGTAAGTAGAACAACTCAACATAAGACTGCAAGAGAAAGGAGAAACAGTCGCTCGCCTCTTTGTCAGTGCGTCAGAACCAGGAGGATACAGGAAGCAGTGTGGGGTGTAACAGAAGTAATGAGCTGGCGAAATGAAGATGTATCACAGAACAACAAATGCAGACTTTTAGAGGACACACCGGATTCACTCTCTCAGGCTCGTGCAAATTATTGAGGCACTTGAGCATTTCATTGATTTCTTTCAGAAATTCAAATGAGGACACAACTCTGTCTCTTCCATAAACAATTCACACACCAGGGAGAATTTATAGCTCTTTGTTCAGTATCAAAATTCACCTTAAAATGAAAGCCAGCCCAAAAAGAGCAGATGCAGGGCCGTGACGAAGGCAAACAACTTTACACTGATGGACATGAGTGGCTTAAGTGACAGAAGGACCAACGGCTGAGGCAAACAGGGAGGTGTGAGAGGATCTTTATGAGTTAAAATAAAACAACACCAAAGTGTGCATTTGTGTTCCCAGCTATCATTTAGTGCCTGATAATGTGTGCAGCGCAGTCAGTGTGTGAAGATAAGCCTCTATCTTTGTGCCCTTGTTGCTCCGCAGACGCATTATGAGGTCCCTCCGAGACACAAACAGCCATCTAATCTCCGCCGAGCGCAAACAGGAGCGGCTCCGACATGACCGACTCTCTCTGTCCTCTCCACCTTGTCCTGCAGTGCTTTGCAGGAACAGGAGAGGGGAAATATTATTAGGTCTTCGGAACAGACCATAACAACCCGCTAATGGTCTCATACTTCTTTTTATCCGCATTTTATCACTTAGTTCCCTTACAGAGACGCCCTGTGTTTGTGTACATTTACCCATTTCATTCCCCTCCGTCTGTTTCACAGCCTGTGCCTTCCTCAGCTCTTCTCTCTGTAATGAGATCTCACTCTGTGTCTTTGTTCCACTTTTTTTTCTTCCATTTGTGAATTAATTACAACTGCTTTTGAAGGGTGTCGAACCAACAAAAAAAGGTAACAAAAAAAATAATTCCTCAAAGCTATTTTGTACATTGTCTGAAAATACGCGTCTAACAGTATTTTGCTTTCATATTGAAGAGGATCTGGTTTAATATCAGCGGTTGGAATCCCAGCGTGTCAGACTCTGCATCACAAACTAAATAGTATGTTGAAATATGCTTATTTTGGAAGGAACCAAATGTGCTGCCTCTTTACATTCATAAGTCACAAACAAATACATTTTCAAGTTGGGAGGAAAAGTGCAAAATGTTCTGTGTTATGATGACTAGAAGGTCCCTGGTTTGAATTTCAGTAACTTCTTTGTTTTCATCTTCTTCCCATGAATGTGTGGGATGTTTACAAAGACTCTCCAGTTTTGCAGTCTGGGACTGTGTGGTTCCCCCCCAACCCCCCAAAACCTGATCCAATGCTCACAGTTATTCCCAAAATTATTCCCACACAGTCCCAGACTGTGTGGGAATACACAAAAAAATTTTTAATTTTTTTTTTTTTTAGAAAAAAAAAGAAAAAAAAAATGAAAGAAATTAAAATAGCTTACTGAAAGTTTAAGCAACCAAATGCTTGGTTTTGAGCACTTTCACTGGAGTTTACTTTTGGTGGTGAGCTTCAGTTCTTTGCTATCGGAAGGCCTCCTTGCCATCATCCTAATGTTGAGCTCCCTCCACAGATTCTCTATCAGATCAAAGTCAGAACTTTGACTGGGCTTTGGGCTTAACTTTTTAGGGGGGCATCAATTATTTTCTTTCCACTGGCAAAGCACCGTCTGAAACACCAAAGACTGGTTTTGTCTTCTCTTCTCACTCTTAGTTCACCTCGAGGAAAAATCTGGTTTTGTTAAGGTCTGCATGAAAACTCAAATCCCCCAACAACTGATTAAAAATGTGGCGAGTACCATGCTTTATTCTTTTAACTTTTTCTTCCCTATGTATTTTCTTGAAGTTTTCCTAAGTGTCAGAATGTGCTACCACACATTCTTACACTTTTACAACAGTATCTTTTAAAATCAAATGTTATTATGCTATGTATAAAGTTATACATAAAATAGAAAAAAAATAGTATTTCAAAATTGTTACAAATAGGTTTTATAGGTGAAAATAATCACAGTCTTTTTGCCTGGGCTTAGTGAAGTAGAAATGGTGTCTAAACCTTGCTGACATGGGTAAAATATTTATTGTAAACAACATTAACTTAAATATTACATATGAACACCGACCATGTATTATGCTATGTGCTGTAATGCAGCAGCTGCTTCGGTGGCCTGCCATAAACATATTTGCTTTGTCCCATACTTGTGTTTCTCAGCTCGATGTGACATGCGATGGATAAAACCAACACATTTTCAAAGATGCTGTTGCGTATCCACGCTCTGTTGTACAAGAACTGAAATAGTATAAAGAACAATCTCTCAGCGTGGCGAAGAAGAAGATCCAGTGCGTGCACGAGTGTGCGGCTGTGTAATAAGATGCAGCAGACTGAGGTTGAAAGCTAATCTCGACATAAAACATTTTCAGCCCAGCCATGCGAAACAGACGCAGTGCAACCTGTTCGGTGCCTCTGTGTGTTTGCATATTCGCGATGCTGCTTATGCCGAGCCACTCGTCTGAACGTGCGATGCCGGTATTGTTTTGAGCACGCAGAGCCCTTGATAGAAATCGCATCATGACAACACAGAGTCTATAGTCGGATGATGACTTTGCGTTGATGGAAACGCGCCGCTGGGCATTTGAAAAACATCCCAGCTCGCTGCGTTGTAAAATTACACGAGGAAACCGTCCAGTGGGATATCTGACAGCAGAAATCGTCTTATAATGCCAGGGGTGTCAGCATCACAGTGGGTTTTATTTGGCTGCACATCATGATTGGATACAATTACAGTGACATGATCAACAGTGCTAGTCTTGTGAAACAGATGCAGCAACGCGTGGAAGTCAATTGCTACTGAATTTGCTTCAAAAAAAAAAAAGCAAGCATCTCTGCATTTGGATCAATATGGGGAAATAAGAATGAACTTTAATATGAAGCAGTTTATTTCCATATTGCTTACAAATGGAGACTGAAGAGAGCAGATGGGACGATGCCCTCTGTCAGGCACTGTGATATAAATTAGCGAGCGATTCTATACATTCTTTCATATTTTAGTTAATAAATAAGTTTTCTGGTCTTGAAATGAGCCAATAAAATAGAGTCTCTCTCCACTCTGCTGCTGAAGCTTGTAACTCCTTCAGCAGAATATCATCAGCAGGTATCCTCACGTTTTTGCACGCCGACTCTGTGAGAACGGCATAATGGAGGCAGATTTACACCCGACATATTATTTCCATTTCTTGAAGATGAATTTAACTGAACTCTAAGGAGTGTTCGGTACCCAAGTTATTTCTTAGTTTCCATCCCGACTCAGACTTTTCAATAACCTTTTTCCTGATTCGCTTGGAGTGTTCTATCGTCTTCATTCTGTAATGGTAGCCAGGCAAACTGATTAACCACTGAATACTTTGCGCTTCGTCAGTTTCTTGAAGTGATGTCCATTTTAAAGGCAGAATATTTCAACCATCACATTTTGTAACTTCCAATTAGAGGCAAATTCACCATGTCTGATTCTGATGAAAGTAAAGTGAACAGTCATCAGGTTTCTCAGAGAGGCTGGCACAAGTGAAATCTCTGTACAAAACCTTCTGCAAAACGGCCCTGACGTTTCTTTAGATGCTGTTTCTGTAAAGATTGCAGGTTTAAACCTGGCTGCAGAGCAAACCCACGGCTACATCACAGGCTCGATGTAGGCTATGATGTAGACCTTCTGCGAACGCTAGAGATTCCCATAAGACCTAATGGACCTAGAGGAATTTACAACCACCTTTAAGATGACGAACAGCCCAGAAATATTCTGGCTTTTAGAACTGTTTATATATGTGACTTATTTTGTAGGTTTATTAGTGAAGCATAGCACCCTACCTGCTTTATGCTCATTACAAACACACAGCAAGGTTTCAAATGTATCTGCATGAAAATAACCAACTCTGGCTTTTTTAAAAAACTAAAGTTAGTCTGACTTCAAAAAGTAAAGAACTATGTTGTAACGTCTGCATGTTTACCTTTGTCTGAGAAAAACAGATTTATTTAATGATGAAAGTCTACACTCCTTAGATGTAAAGAAAACATCTTTTGATTTAAAATGTGTTTTATCACTACAGGGTTATGAATTACCCTCTTACCATGTTATTATGCAGGAATGAAGGACATTTTGCACCTTGTTAACCATGAGAGGTTTCTGCAAATTGTCATCAACCTAAAACAACACATGTGCTTTCATTTAGTCTGAGCACATTTCTTTTCTTTGCCCATGGCTGCTCCGCTCCACCCTGAGGCTGTTTTCTAAAGTGGAAAGAGTCGTGGTTTTATGCAGCAACACAAAAGAACACTATTTCAGCTTTTGTCTTTGTACCACGTATAGGTACATTTAGCTTTTCTTGCAAATGAATTAACTGTGGTTCAGCTCAATATATGTCATTGAAAAATATTCCATATCATCACAGTAAGTACTCAAAAATAGGGTTGTTTTATTTAAATCAAAACTAAAAAAAACTCCCTACAGAACATTGTGTAAAAATGCATTGCACCCAGTAATAATAATAATAATAATAAAAAACTCAGTCTGCAAATATTCTTTGTTTTTTCTGCTACATATAAGTAGATCTAACCCTTAAAACAAGCAAACAACAAAAAAAACTAAAGATATTTAACCAATGCAGATGAACAGATGCTGGATAAATAATTCAAAGTGTTGAGAACAAAAAGTGACAAAAATACAGATACAAGTAACAGAAAATAAACAAAGACTTATAAAAGAAGAAACAAAAAGACTGCTGTGGACACTCAATAACTACATAGCAATGGCGATAGCAAAAAAAAAAGTAAAATAGAAATGAAGAGGACTAGATGAAAGAAGATATGTCTTAAAGAAAATGTAAAAATGTACAGTGAAATAAGATTGAAATATATCAACATCAAAATATCTGAACAGAAGAAAGCAGAAGTTGACTTATACATTGTTTACTGGCTGATATCTGGGTTTAGAAAACAGATACATTTTATTTTTCTGCATTATTTGATCTTGAATCAGACATTTGCCAAATTCTTGAGTAGTGAAACAAATATTTATCACCAGACTGAAGATACATACATTTTAGGGTTAATTTAAATATCAAGATATACGTAAATTTATATTATATTTAAAAAATGACATTTTAATGATTATCTTTTTGAAAATGTTATATTTAACAGTTTAAAAATGTTAAGAATGTACAGTAAAATGTTTTCTAAATTGGTACAGTATGTTATTTAGCAAATTCAAAAGAAGGCATTTATGTTGACAGAAATGAACGCCAGTTAATATTGGTTTTCTGAATTGATTTACAGTACGTGCCTTTTTTTTTTTCCTTTTAAAGAACTGGACGTGTTTGTAATGATATAGCTGACATCTGTTCATCTCTATGCTCAAAGTGTCCTCTCTTTTACCAACCAGTGCAAAATAGCATGGGGGGATTTTTTTTTTTCCCCTTTTTGCAGGATAATTATGAAACATGCCATAAATCTGCATCTTTAATGTTGTTTTGTTTTTACATCTAAACAATAAGGATGTTCAAAAGTATGTTATAATTTACAAAATATAAAGAGAAGCACAATGTACTGAGTCAGAGAGAATATCGACAACAATTTTATGTTGAAAAACTCAAATTGTTTTTGTTTATTTTATTTATTTATTTTTTTTATTAAAATATCCTGAAGTTGTTTTGGTTGACATAAATCTGTTTGGTTGCAACTATAAAGCTAGAGCAAGTATGAACAGAAAGCAATGTGAACCATTAATAACCAATGTTTCACAGCATTATTGGCTAATGAACCAAATTCTTAGATCTTTTCACAGAACATGCATGTAAACCGTCAAACCTGCAGGGTGTAAAGCAATAGCCTGCTTGCACGTCTGATTAGATGAGAATAAAACCTGAGTGAAGTTGCCCTCCCACCTTCTTCAAATCAGACAAAATTAGTGTCAAACGTTTGTGCTACGTTTGCGCTGGTTTGTGCAGCAACAATTTTTGTTTGTAGTGGTATCATTTTAAAGATATTAATAATAGTTTATAGAGGTCATCAGAGGTCAACTCCCCCCACACACCTTCTTCAAATCAGGCAAAATGGGTGTAATTTTTTAATTTTTATTTTTTTTATTTTTGCTGAACAAACCAGCACAAACGTAGCACAAACGTTTGACACCAATTTTGTTTGATTTTATAAAAGTGGGGGGTCTGGTTGACCTTTTGACCTTTACACTTTCATTAATATCTTCAATGCCAAAGCAGCAGAAACGTAAATTGTTGCTGCACAAACCAGCAAAAACGTAGACGAGTTGATTGACACCCATTTTGTCTGATTTGAAGAAGCTGGGGGAACTGGTTGACCTTGGATGACCTTTAGAAACATGTCTTTATGTCTTTAAAATAATAGCGGCACAAATGAAAATTTCTGTTGCACAAATGTAGCACAAATGTTTGACACCAATTTTGTCCGATTTAAAGAAGGTGTGTGGGGGGGAGGCAGCTTCACTCAGGTGAGAATAAATGGCTGCTCATAAAATTCAAGTCTCAGACCACGAGTTCAAGTTAAGTCTTGAGTCTTTACTCTTAAAGTTTTTCTTTTGCAAGTTCCAATAGAGTAGAGTAATTGACACTTGTTTCACCTTCTCTGCCTTGTAGAAGGACTAAAGTAAAGATTCTATTAAAAAAGATTAAAGTATTAAATCATAGCTGTCTAGGTATGTTCCTGGCAGATTCGTTTCGCCAGAATTGGACTTGTTCAGAAATTTAACTTAGTGTCAAAAGCAACTCAAACCTCTTTTTCACAGAATCCCATGTCATCCTTACAGATTGTGATAGGAAAAACATTGACTGGAACATAAATTGGTATCAACAGGGATGCAATTTATGTGCATGGTAAATAAAACAGGTTACCTTGAGGTAAAAGACACCTAAACTCTCCCCCCTCATTTTCAGTTTATATCTTCTTGTGTCAAATAGGAAGAGATGAATTTTAATGATGTTTCTTAAAGGTTTATGTAACTACACCCTTCACAAAAGTGTAAAGGCTAGAGCATAGTAGATTGAGAGGGAAAGCGCTTCTCAAGCTCCTCCACAATAGAGTTCATGTTTGGGTTTGGAATGTGTCGAATAGGGGAGTTATTCTCTCCCTCACCACCTCCTCCTCCATCTCCTCCTTGTCCCCCTCTCTGTTCTGGCTCTCCCCCAACCGCCAACATGTCCAAAGAGTCAAGAGAATCCAAAGAGTCCACAGAAGCCCGGCTCTTCATGACCTTTTTGAGTGGAATCTGTTTCTGGTCTATCTGGCTGAACATGTTGGCCACAGACTTCTCGATGTCTGCTATGTTTTGGATGTTCTTCAAGATTCCCTTCAGCTCTTTCCGGGGAGGCTCGGGCTCCGTGTGAACGGGCAGCGGTGGCGCCCGGAGAGACACGGGCCGCAGCACGGGCGCCTCCGAGAGAGTGGGGAGGACAAACGTGGACGGACGCACGAGCGAGGGAGATACAGGGGGCGGTAGAGGTGGAGGCGGAAGTGGTGGGGGAGGAGGAGGAGGAGGAAGAGGTGGAGGAGTAGAAGCACCATTAGGGGCGGAGTTAGATGGAGCTGGAGAGGCAGGAGGGATGGGAGTGTTACTTAGAGGTGGAGATGAGGGAGGTGGAGGAGGAGCAGAGCCAGGAGGTGGTGGAGGTGGCGATGGAGGTGGCGGTGGAGGTGGTGGAGGTGTTGAAGGTGGATCTGGTATCACCTCCAAATGTACCTGAAGTCTTTCCTCTGCAATGTGATTTCCAGTTAAATTTGCTCCAAATCGCTTTAGTACAGGAGGCGTCGGCTTGTGACTCGGCGGAGGGGTGCCTCCATCGCTTTGAGTCACAATGATACTCGGAGGACCTTCCATAATCTGAGGAGCTGGAGCATTGTGGGAAGGGCTGTACTTTTGATGCTGGGGAGTGTCCGTGATTGCAGAAAGTAGGATGTCAGAAGACAGTGAGCCTCTGGAATCTCTGCTTTGCCGTTGTTTCATTTCCTGGAGAGCCTGTTGCTCAAACTGTCTGGCTTGTTCCTTCACTGTCAGCTTTGGCTCAAGACTAGGGCTTCCCATCACGTCTGAATCCAATCCGTGTTCAAAGCCTGAATCCAGACCAGCGTCTTTGCTCTCCTTGAATTCAGCCTTCAGAAGCTCATGTTCCCACTGCACAGGATCCATCACCACCTGCCGTCTCAAAGCATCAAACATTTCCTTTCTATGCAACCTTGATGGGAGAGTCCAGCTGTGTCCACTTCCTGATCCCCATCCGCTGTCGGTACCACTGTATGCCCCAAATCGCAAGTCACATCCGGGTGAACTGAGCCTCAGCCAGGCGTCTCGAAGCCGTCTCCTAGAAGGGGAAAAATTCCCAAGAAGGTCTCTCCTCCTCTGGTTGCTTCCAAGGTTTTCAGGGCTACTTAAGGTTCCATCCTCATGGTAGATGGGATTCTTGGTAGTTAGGGGGTTTTCGTCCGACAGAAAAGTGATGTTGGACTCAGATTTGGGGAGCTTGTTGAGCACCCCTCCATTTGCGAGACACTGGCGATGGGCGGCGATGGCTCGTGTGGCAAAGTCCGAGATCAGGCGCTGGCGGTCGCTTTCGTCTAAGCTGCCAATGCTGCTGCGACCGACACCGTGGTTTGAACGGCTGATAAATGGATTCAAGGAGAAAAAAATGAGACAGAAGATGAAATGCAGGGAGGAACAAAGAGTTTTTTAAAAAATGCAGGTGGGAATTAATGAAAAGGAATGATGACAGTATATAAATAAAATCTAAAGGATATAGCAGAGAAAGACAAGGAGATTTCTGAAAAAGGAGCCATAATGCAAAGCACAAATTTAAATTTGTTTATCAGCAGACTACCGGGACACTGTATGCTTATGTGTGAGCATACACATGTACTGGCAACAGACTTTAGATTAGGCTACCATACAGCAAAAATAGTAATGACAAGTTTCATAACCCTCAAGCCTGTAATATAATTTTAGATTTTAAATTCAGAAGAATAGAGATATTATATTCAGATTTTATTAAATAGACTAACATTTTCAAGACTTTTTTTAATTAAATACCTCAAGGATGGATACAGTGAAGATCCATTTTCATGAAACTTCTCAGAAATTCTCAGCTGCGTTTATATCTGAACTTGGACTGGGCCATTCTAACAAACATATATTAACCATTCTGTATTAACTCTGGCTTTAAGTTTATGGTCTCTGTCCTGTTTAAAAGTGAACCTCCAGGACAATCTGAAGTCTTCTGCAGCCTCTAATAGGTTTTCTTCTAGGATTGCCCCGTACGTAGCTCCATTCACTTTCACTTACTGTCTGACCACTTTACTAGTGCCTGACAAATTAAAGTATCCCCACGGCTTAATGTTCTTATCATCGTGTTGTACCACGGGGAAGGCGTGCATTAAGTGGTAAGTGTTTCTTTCTCTTTTTTATCTGTCCAAAATGTCATCGCCCTTATGTTTACATAAATTTCCAGGTGTCAAATTACAAAGTTGAATTTCTTTTAAGTCATGTTTGACTTGTACAGCATTTTATAACAACTGAAGCCAGTGTAGCTGCTTGATTACGCTATAAAATTGATCTATGTGCCAGGAAAATACATGACACTGTCCCTTACTCAGTCAAAGTAAGGGGCAGTCTGTTCAAAGTCTGGGGACATTATTTAATAACCTAACCATTTTTTTAAATTATGTATAACTATCTACTGTGTTCCTTGGTCTTAGTGATGCCACAAAACATGAAATTGTTCAAAAAGTATGAATACTTGCAAGAGCAAGGCACTGTATGCAAATTTTACAACAACAAAAGCTGATCATGTTCTCCACTGGGCACTGTGACCTGTTCATTCAAGATAACAAATTTGCATTCTTCATTTGTCGTGACACATAACTGGCTTCTCGTGTATGTAAGCAACAACACTTCAAAAGGGGTTACAATCTGTAACTTGGTAAAAGAGAAGCAGGCTTTACTCTATGATCTGACATCCTTCTACTTTTTCTGCTAACAAGAATCACTTAACGAGCACAGACAAAAAACTAGCTACGGCAAGAATTTCACTCTCTTAAACTAGCCACAGAAGCAAAACAACAATGATGTCTTACTTTTGTCTTTCAGCCATGAATAAATGTATAATAATGGAAACATAAAAGAGGAAAGGAAAAAAAAGAAAGTCAGCAGTTGATAAAGAACAGTGTTAAGATAAAGAAACTTCAGAAAAGAGACAGAAATTCAGAATAAAGCCAAATATCTCCTGGATGACACCTTTCTTAAACACATGGCTGCTGAGAATAGGTTCAAATTAGGTTAATAATAGGTTATTGTATGTAACTGAAAAAATTGTTTGCAGCACGGCACGTTCTAAAAGAGCTTTAAACATCTGACTTTGCTTTATCACATACTTTATCCCAGTTAAATGAATCTATAGGGGTGTGAGAATCCTTGTTAAATGGAGTTTTAACTAAAACTCTGAGGTGTGAGACGTTTAACTGAAGTCCTACAAGGGGTTTTAATGTTTTTATCTTTAACCTTTTTTACTTTTTCTTTAAAAAAATGTTCTCTTTGTCTTTCTAACGGTTTATTTGCTTCACATGCTGTTTTATTTTAATTATGTAAAGCACTTTGAAATGCCTTGCTGCTGAAATGTGCTATACAAATAAAATTTTATTGATTGATTGATTAATTAGAGAATCTGAACAAGAAGAACAATGACATAAGAACAGCATGGTAAAAAAAATAATATAATGAATCATGATTGTTCTACAGTTAGCATGACATTTCATTTCACAGTAAGACAAAAAAACGGTATGCTTTGATGCTGTCTCACTTGGCTCTTATTGTGTTTCTAATACTGGAGAGGTGTAGTTGATTACTCTACTGAATATATGTATACATATACATATATATAAAATCTTTTTCCATAATACCTGATCATTGAAGGGAAAACGGTTTAAATTCACTTGAGACAAATATGAGTTTTCTGCGTAATGTCAGTTGCATATAAAATATAGCTGCAGTGTGCAGAAACAGATTTAGCAAAGCAGATCTTTATAGATATGCTAAGTAGGCATTTACTATATGAACCACTGCTGTCATATCTGCTGTGGAAGATTGATAGGTGATGTTAAACTGGAAACACACATCCAGTTTACTTAAAATCACTTCAAAAGGCATGTCTTTGCAATACTTCCATCACAGCTTCACAGCTTTAAGTAAATAAAACTATAGAAGCACAATTTTATGCATCTGATCTTGTAGCAAACCCAATTTGATTTCCACCTTAGTCTGCCTGTGAAGCAATGTTCGAACATGTTAAAAAAATTGCAACATCAGAGACAGACATCATGGGCAGATATGTACAAAATGTACATAAGCAGCTAATAATTATCTAAATAGTTGGGGCAGCCAGGCTGTTTATAATGCATTGAAGGTTCACCTCCAGATGGTCAGGTGCTTATTAAGCATGAAAAAAAAAAAAACCCAGACAGCAGTGTCCCGTCACAGGTACCTTATTCCATTCGGATGTGGCAGCATGCTGTGAATTTTACACCTCTCCTCCTAATAGTCATGCAAAGGGTGCAAGAGGCACGGCTCATAAGCTGCACTTTTACTTCACAGACGAGACAAAGTGAATGTTTCACAAAATGTGTTTACTTTCTTAATGAAACCTATAAAAAAAATTACATACCCGAAGAAAGGCTTTCAAAAAACAAAAACAAAAAAACTTTCTCAGTGACCTCAATAACAAGGGATGCAGATTTGCTCCCTTCTGAGTTTTTATGTTTATTTGTTCAGCATTCAAGGTTTTGCCATTTGTTATTTTTACATTTTTTGATAATACTCCCTTTTAATGAATCTTTTTATATGTTTGGAATTCACATTAAAACCTATAACTCATTGATAATGCAGCTAACAGAAGCTGATGGAATACATTATATCCTCTATGTAAATTTAAATACTGAAATTGAAATATAACCTTGCAAAGAGACGAACCAAAAGAAGTGAAAAGAAAGGCTTTCACCTATTCAAGACCTTTGTTATAGACTCAGTTGTAAATGTGCTATAATTTGCATTTTGTCAGCTTTAATACATTTTAGAGAACACAGAGCACACAAGTATCTCACAGAATCCCCCAAACTCCCTTCTCTGCAAACACTCCTGCTTGCAGTAAAACATCATCCCACCACAATTAAATACACTGTGCAGCTTATCAGCAGAATTAATTTTTGCCCAAGGTGGTCTTTATAAATTACAAGCCGCATTTATATCAATTATCTTATATCCAAGTTCCAATCCGCACACATTTTTCAAAGGATCACATAGGCTTTAGTCATTCCACATGAACAAACACAAACACACACACCCGCTTGTCATTTGGAGATAGTTTTCACCATCTTGCATATGAATTGCTCTCATGTTAATAGGAATGTGGAGGCATATCAAGGACAGACAGGAAACTAGCGATGCATGTAATGCTGATAATAATTCCTCTCAACTTCTCCTCGGCATCTGAGAAGAATTATAAATAAACTATCCAAGCACTGCCTGCTGTTTTTGCCGGGCTATGCACCCAGTGCCCACACAGCCTTGAAAACAATGGAATTTGGTTTTATCATGTTCCAGGTCTGGATAAGAATGCGAAAAAATAGGAAAATTAGGTTTAGGAAAATTTTTAAACATTTTATCCACATGAGTTGAGTTTCAACAATCCTAAAAAAAAAGGCATTTTGCTTGGAGGCCTTGAGCATGATTCTAAGAAAAAAATATTTTTTTGAAAGATCTTTACAGAAGAACACAACATAGGTATTGTTAAACACTCTCCGCATGTAGCAAATTGTTATATAGATACAGTTTTGTCAAAGATGCAAAGAGAAAAGGTAAATACAAAGTATCAACTCAGACTGGCCAAGGAAAAACACACATCTGACTTTTCAACATTCCAATTGTAAGGAGTTTCTGAAAACTAAGATCACTGACGCTTTCACTTTACTATTATGCACAGCGTTACATAAAACGTCAATAAAAAAAGTCTCGAAGTTTTTGATTATAGAGAAACAAAATGCTAAACACTTAGCATTTGGAAGTAGGGCTGTATAATAATATCGATTTTGCGATATATATCGATATTTTCTTTCCTAGAAAAAAATAGATATTCATCCGGAAGTATCGTAACATCCAACTGTCACCTTGCTCACTCACTGCTTCCTTTGCCAGGAGAGTGATTAGGTCATCAGGCTTAGAGTGATTCCTTCAGATGTTAAGTGTCAAGGTTAAAAAGGTATCAAACTATTCAGAGCAGGTACTTGGTTCACTTTATTTACTTTACAAATGCATGTCAGCTACAGTTTGTAATGTTTCAATTAAAGACATGTTTTCTCACCAATTTCTCACCATTTTGTCCAGCTGTCGACTTTAAGTCTGTGTCCAACCAGAGCCAGGTATTGTGTAGTTGGTGCTTTTAATCAGTTTTCAGTTAAGTTAATTCAGTCCAACTTTATAACAGTCACAAAATATCACCAAAATCACTTTGTTCCTCTAAAATCTTTCAGAAAATTGCAAAGTGTATTGAATTGTATCATTTGCTGAATATCGCAATATATATCGCATCGTGAGCAGAATATTGTGTATCGTATTGTTACATAATTGTATCACTTCAGCCCTATTTGGAAGGCACTATTTAACAGATGACACTTTTGTCTCTCTCTCTGTCTCTCTCTAAATTTCCAACTTCCATGCAAATATGTGGCTTGCTTCCAACTTTGGTTTTGTGAAGAATCACTTGCTTATAATAAAAATGAGGCCTGCAGTTGTGATTGTGGGAGCATCTTTCATAGCCACTTAAAAAAATGCAGGAAATGTGGAACTGCGCATGGAGACACTACAAAGCAATGGAAGCTGTCACACTGCCAAACTCCGGAGCATAATGGCCTTGAAAGTGTGAGCTAATGCCTCTGCTTTGACTCATTAATGTAAATGCCACTTTCACACTTCACTTACATGGCGTTGTCACCGAGCTCCTCGTACAGGTTGTTGGCAGTGCCTCCCCCGGGTTTGCCTGTTGGCAGTGCCATCTGGATGCGGGCTGTTTTGGCACACTCTGCTTGTCTCCTGGTCACAGAAGCAAAGGCAAAACACCGACTATGAAAAAAAAACACTAAGAGTCTGGAGGAAAACCATGACTCCACAAAGTGGAGTAATGCTGGAACAGTCGTTCACGATCGTTCAGCTCATCAGATATAGTAAAGGATACTTCTTCGATTAAACACAGCAACATTTAACAACATGGATCATTGACAAGAACAACAACGTTGATGTACGACCATAAGAATTTCTATTTAAACCTCCAACCGCATACGGACACAGAAATATACACAAGAGGTTTCTGAGGTCAAATGAGACAAGCACTAAACCTTTTGACCTCCAGGAAAAATGTTATGCATGGTGGATAAGTAACTGCAGAACACCCTGAAGATCATCACCATCCTGACAGTGACGGTGATGGGGGCATCCTGCTGTGCAGATGCCAAAAACTAGAACAAAACCTGATGCTACTACTTGAACTATTTCAGGTTTTCTTCCAGGAGATCCTAAGCTCTCAGCCTGCAATGTCACGATTTCCAGAACAAAACATATTAGGTGAAAGAATAACGATCAAAATCCTGCTACCTGACTATTCAAAATCAATCTGTAAAGCGAACCACAAACCACACAGACAGATTTTTATTGCTTAAACGCTGAGATGGTAAAATAGAATCGAGAAGAGCAGCATGTCAGCATCATAAGCATCAGTTTCAGCTCTTCAAACTTCTTGCAAATGGTTTCTCACCTTATTTTCTAAAAGCAAAGATATGCTTACAGATCCATTTTATGTTACATCACGGCTCTTTGTTTTGCCCAGCCATCTGAGAAAATGTATTTCTGAGTCATCTTGTGCTATAATGGTTATAGGTTTCTATCACTCCTAAATAAAGAAAAAAAGTTTTGTTCATATTTCATATTGTCTTTATTCTTTAATTTGCTTCTGGAAAATCTCAGATCTTTTTATGCTATTGTCTGCTTCTATTTCTAGTCAAATTTTAGCATTTGCTCTTAGAACTTCCATTCTGTGTTTTCCCTGACCTGAGCTGAGTATCTCTTTGGTTGCTCCATGTCTGTTGCTGTGATATATTTCTAATTGAAAACCAGAACCCCAGGACTCCCTGTGCCAGAGCTCTGGTGACCAGCAGGTCTGCTTAGTAATTTGTCTGTCAGTGAAATTTTGAATGATTAGATCTGCCTGATCTAAAACTTTAAACAGAAACTGTGATTTATTGTGACTGTCTGGACACTGAGTGAGCTGCCTGGCAGGACTCGAGGAGCCGGGTTACAAACATCCAAACGATTTACGTAAAAGCGGAAACATTAATTACTAACGAGTTTACCAGACTGAGTTCACAATGTAGTTATCTGTAGAATATAGTTGATTTAAAATGTCGCTGTAGTTCGCTGATTATACCAGATACAGCCGAATGCAGAGGCAGCTCTGGCAATGACGATACAGCGGCTGATCACCTCTGTTGCTCCCCCAAACCACTTAAAATGGAGGACATCATCAAAATCTACGAACTGAATTAAATGCAGTGCAGTATGTAAAATAGTCTCCCTAAAGTTGGCAATATGTGCCAAAGCCCATTTTAAAAATGACATTGGATTCTAGAGCCATAAAATCTCATTCAAATGTTTGGATGGATGACAGATGGAAATAAAATATGGAAACAACCAGTTCTGAACAGCTGAACAAGGAAGGACATTCTGGAAATGCATATTCACTCTGTATTTGTTTTCTTCTCCAGAAAAGTGCCTAATTTAAAGTCCAATTCTTTTTCCAGACCGTCTCAGACGGCGTGGAAACCCCGAATCAATCTCAGTGTTCTTCAGGATTCATTTCTTTGATTGCCTGCTGTCCCCCTTGTTTCACAGCCACTTCTGAACTCATCCATTTCATAGTCCAATGAAACTCAGCTGATTAATCACAGTGAAAAGTGTCTGGGACGGCTATGACATTAATATGATCAGGGGAGTATAAAAGCGGGTACTCACTCTTTGAATCTGGAAGCGGCAGATGAGAGACAGAGAGAGAAAGACTGGGATTATTTGGAGCATAAATCACACGGCATCTTTTGTTAGCCAAATTTACTTATCGTAATTTACGATCAAAGACGTACAATTGCTCTTCATTAAAGTCATTTAGCAACAGATAATAGTGATTATCACGATAATGATTATCGTTGTGTTTTTCCCCTCCCCTCCACAGATCTCCACTCCTCTGCCTGTTATTTGTGTGTTTCCCAGCAGGAGAAGACCAGATCCAATTTATTTGTGTATGCACAGCTGTTTATATGCATTTCGGGGAATTTAATAGCTTTCACGGTGGTTAGCTAAACAAACTATTACAACTGGCGCTATGGAGCAGGCTGCCACGCCGAATCATCTGGGGCAGTGACTTGCCCAGCTGACGATGTGTCTGCTCAAAGACTCAAAGCAAACAGCCTTCAGTAATTACAGCAACTTCATTTTAATTCCAAATATTGCAAAAGGCTCAGTCTGGCCCTCAAACGGCTGTCAGGTTGGTCGTACCTAAAAAGTGAGGCATATTTTAAAAGAGTATTTTTAGCTGTGGATCAATGCGTGCAGGAAGATGGTGACTCTTGGACTAACTCTAAATAAACTGCAGTGTCTGTGTTCATCGTGATGAATGAACCCTATCAGAAGATACAACAGCAAAGCCAAATTGCATATTACCATTAGCTATATCTTGCAGCACTGAGTTCCCAGGTAATAACCGTTAGTAGGATCAGATTACTGTTAGTTCCGGTCTATTTATGGGGATTTGCTCATACATAAATCAATTAGAATTTGCAGATGTGTCTTTCTGTCTAAATTGTTTAAGTTTACAGTGTCGGTTTTACTGCAAATACGCACAAATAAAACGATACTTACTGTCTGTATGTGATAATGACAATTAGAATAGCGGGAACACAGCAGATGATGATGATAACGGCCAGAGCCAAGAGTGCCCCCTCTGTGTAGCCGACGCTGTGCACAGCTTTCTTCACGCTGGCCACCACTTCAGGGGTTCTGATTTCCAGAATCCGGCCACCAGGGGGGAGGAAAGGCTGGAACTCTTTATTGATGTCCAATAGCTTCCCATCCAGAAACCTTTAAACGAGAAACACGCTGCTGTTGTCACGGTTTTGTATTCAAATCTGGTTATTTAACAGCCAAGACTAGTTCTGCTAACTACAGCCTGCTCATCAGCTCAATGGGTGAGCCTGCTTGAAATATGTTTTATTGAAAAAAGATGGAATATTTTTTTCTCCCCTCATGAATGGTGTGAATATAGACCATAATAATACCAGAACTGTGCCTGAAATTAAAACTGTTGTATATTTGAATCTGAAGGGAAACTTCAAAACTTCATTATGTGATCAAAAATGATCACATAATGCCTTGCATGGACTGACAGACCTTTAAATTTGACAAAAAACTCACTTTAGCAGAGTACAAAACATGTAACTACGTGAACTCGTATTTTAGTATTGATTAAAGAGTCTTGTATTCGTATGCATAATTACTTTAAACATTTTTCACTTATAATTTGTACATCAATGTAATTGATGTTCACATACAATTTCTATTCAATGAGACTGAGCCTGAGCTATTTTACAAAAACATAATCGAGTGTCCGTATCTGGAAAGCCCAATACACCAGGAGTATGAACACTGGAAATGAGATGAATTGTAAATTATATCCAGAACAGTTATTTCACAATATGAATGAAAGACCTAAATCTTGAATAACTAACCTGTAAAGGACTTCAATAGATGTAACCTAAGTTACCTAAGTCACATCTATTGGGGCAAAGTCAATAGAATAGAAAAAAAGATAGCAGTGACCAAAATAGTCACAGTATTTCTGATCAATTTGACTCCAAAACACTCCGGTCTACGATCCCTAAAAGACAACTGGTCCAGCAGCCTACTTGAAGGTATTTATGTTTTGCAATATTTATATTTATACATTTTCTCATTACTGAGTAGCAGGTAAAGTGCTTACTTGAAGAGCTCCTGTCTAGATATGGCTCTGTTTGTCAGAGGATCGATGGCATAAATCATGAGATCTGACTTGGTGTAATCTTCAATCTCCATCGCTTCGCCATCACGGTGGGGCCCAATGGTTTCCACGACAACCTTTGCGCCGACCACCTGCTCCTGTACGTAGCGTTCCAAAATTCTGAGGACGGAAAATACTTGATTTAAATACTCGAGTTTGTAAAACACCTCGTTTTTTTTTTTTAGTGTTTAAGACGAGCAAAATGTGTTCTGTAGAAAGTTTTGTGATAAGCGAAGAATGTTGAGCATTTCTCTTTTTCCAGAATGACAAGAAGAATCTTCGAGGTTGAGGTGAAGCTTTTAGATCTCGTAAAACAAACTGTCAAGTGTGGTGATGACGGCACCATCCTGAGAGCCAGTTTCACTGCTATGGTGTAATTTAATTAAGGAGAAAATATTTTACGCATTATACAAATTACATCCGTTAATCTTGTGAACTTCTTTGGGACAAAAGAAGAATTCAGCACAACTCGGTGTTTGAACATCCTAAAAATTACACACATTTTGGAATATAGGACTCAGCAATTCTTATTACTATAAATCTGTGTAGTAAAAAAAAAAAAGTCCTTTGTTCAAAAGCTCGGTTGACGCCAGGCATCTAACTGACTCAGTGGTCAAATATCTAGACCAGTGGTTCTTAACCTATTTTGATTTACCGAACTCCCCAGTTTCATATCCCCCGCAGACACAAAAAATATCTTACGGTATTTAATTCTGATTTAGTAAATGTATTGGTTGTGTTACCACCCCCACGCCACTAGAGGCGGTACCAACCCCGAAAAGATGCGACTAAGGAGCAGATTTAGTGATCCATGCTGAGAGTGGAGCTCCTCCAATCAGGGCTCCTCTGCAGCTCTGATTGGCTAAGCAATGTAACGTGATCCTCTGCAACAAGTGATGTCAAAGCAGGGCGTCATCACGACTTTACACAAGTGTATCTTTACCTCCGTGGCAGAGGCTCCGCCGAACCCCTGGGGTTCGACCGAACCCAGGTTAACAACCACTGGTTTAGAGAAAACTTTAAGCCAAAAGTTTGTTGATGCTTTTGGCTTAAGAAATACAACATAAATGTTGTGTCTCTGCAGCTCGCTAATGGAGAATTAACCCTTTTTTCAGTGGGGGTGTATGTATACATATATGAACCTGACAAGTGGAACAGACAAAATCCACAATAAATATGATTGGCTTGTTGGTTTTAACATTCACTGAAGCTCTTGTAGGATTCCACCTCCCAAAAAAAGGAATTGTTCAAATGCATCATTAAAAGTGTAAATGTAAAACAAAGTTAATGCCAATAATGAGTGTGAACTTCTGAGTGGAACTGAATGCAAACAAAGCCGTCGGACTGCAGCACCACTGCAAACGCATTTATCCCCTCCTGCTGGCTGTGCAGGCTTGTGCTGCTAAATGTTTATTTGAAAAATTTTTTTCTCCTCCCTCAGTAACATCTGCTCACAGCAGGAGCTGTGGTGTGACTGTGTGAAAGGGAAAAGCTTGTAGAGGTAATAGCACATAAATTAAAATTATATGTGGAAGCCAAAACAAAAGCAGGGAGCTGACCGTGCAGCTGCAGTGCATTGTCACAAAAAAAAAAGCACAAACGTAGGAACGCATATGCATATCATGACACATTATGAATAATACATGGGATGTTTAGTGCTAAACGCTGCTTTTGCTTTTCCGATATGAGTAAAAATGCGTTTCCCAGACTGTGGACAGAGATAATTCTGCATGAATCAAGCCAGAGCCTGAGAAGATACAAATCGCACTGGATCAAAATAAGGTATCAAATATTTTAGCTGCTTTGCAGCGTGGAAAATGTTTTTGAAAATCTCAGATAATGAGGAAAAGTTTCACAAGAGAGCACGAGAGATAGGATTAAGCTAAAACAACCGGCAGCAAACATAACAACAACAACAACAGATAACTGAGCAAAAATCATCATGCTGAACATTTTCTCAAAAAATAAATTATGTGTTTTAGGTCAGTACCCCTCAGTTAAAGATTTTAAATTTACTTTAGAGAAAAGGGAGACCTTGAAAAAACCCCCGCTAATATTGGGTCGTATTATGAATCATTGTTACTTGTGTTTCTTTGTGCTGCTTTTCTCCCTTCAGACTTCATCATAGTTCTTCCTTCCTATTGGTCATTACGCCATGAATCATATTACTGACTCATGGTGATCTATTATTCAGGTAGCTTTTTAAAAACCACCATGTTATACTTACTAGCATATTGAATATGACTGTATGAAACTAAATTAGGTCTAATTGGGCTGAACAAAAGTAAAAAAAAAAACTGAAATGGACTGTAAAGTGGATACAATGAGATGATTTATGGCTCTAAATCAGAAAAAAACAACTGAATGACTCATTGTGGTCTGACCTCCTTCTTCAATTGGAGATATTTAGATGTCTTCAGGTAGCCCTACTCTATACTGGGAAAACTGAACAATAACAAGTGTCAAGTAAATCAAGATGGAGGGTAGAACACAGTGAATAAACAAAATATTTGCCATTTGTCTAACTTTGCATCTATTTTTGAGAATGAAAAATGTCTCCATGCCAGTGAGATACTATACACGTTTGTTGGTTTTATTTTGAAAAGCTAATTTGTCTGTTTTGCTACATTGAAGTACGCTGGCTGAAGTATACCTCATTGTATCATGAGTTCATACCTCCTGACACAACGAGGTACGAACTACTACTAGCTGATAAAAACAATTCGAATTCTTCACAAATATGCAAAATATTTAAGGATAAAAACATCAGTGTTACCTGAGCAATTGATTTTTGTTTATTTCAACATACGTTGGAGGGACATTTGAAACGACCACTTGCATGTCCAGCTGGTTCACAACAGACACCTAGAAAAAAAAAACACTTTAGATGAGATACATTTTAATTGGAACTTGAGACAAATGAGATCTTAACCAACATAGTGACAATTAATAAATAAAAATAGAAAAAATCCTCATTCACTAACAGTTAAGAGTTAAAATCTGAGTTAATTTCTGCCATTTATGTTGAATTAATTTGTGCAGAACACCTTAAATACGTCTCAGCTGAAAAGGTTGAAAAATAAAAACACACACGCACCACTATCTCTGCTCTGCTGCTGTGTCCTTGACCGTAGTTGTCTGTTGCAGCCACCTCAAATTTGAAATATGACCTCCTCATGTTGCGATACATGATTGCCGTCTTCACCACGCCGGTGTACGGTTCAATGACGAATCCATCTTTGCTGTCTTTAGTTTCTTTTCCTGTGGGAGGGGGGATGATGAGCCTGTAGACCATGGCGCTGTAGTTCCCGGTGTCTTTGTCCACAGCCTGGAAAACGAGCAAAAATATCGGCTATATTACATATAATATCATCATTTACAAAATACAATAACCAGCACAGTATTATTATGAATTAATTCAGAACAAAAACATTTCTGTAATCGCCTGAAAGTTTTCAGGATGTAATGAAGCTTGCTCTTACACTTGTTTTACTACGAATAAGCAGCAGGGGGTAAGCTGATTCGTCTAGCCGTGTGCAGATCCATTAATCTATTCTGTCATTGTGGCTAACTATCAGCTCCTGCCCACACAGGCAATGATTTATAGCAAGGTGTTTCTGCACAGAAATGCATATTGCATACAAAGCTCTCACACACCCAGAACATCAGAGGTAATGCAATGATAGAAATATATACACACACACATATATATATACACACACATATATATATATATATATATATGTGTATATATATGTGTGTATATATATACACATATATGTGTATATATATATGTATATATATACACATATATACACATATATGTGTATATATATATATACACACACATATATACACATATATGTGTATATATATATACACACACA
>CAEGAF010046514.1:0-38270 GCA_903067075.1 Micropoecilia bifurca
CTTTGGCGTCCACTCTGCCGCTTGACGCTGGTGGTGTTGTTGCCAGGCCTCAGCTCCCCTCCTTCCTGCACATTTGCTTTTGTCTTTGTTTTTGCACTTCAACACTTCCATATGCACTCATACAACACATCCAAGCATTTACATTACACCACTGATACTGATATCCTCAATCCATTGTTGTTTTTGTTAATAAATATTCATTTTTCTACACTTTAATCCCTGCATGGTCTCCTGTTTTGTTATGACCTTGAGCCAGTCGTAACAATGCTAAAAACATTTTTAGCTGACTACTATCTCTGGCTGAGCTTTTTTTTGTTTACTGTATATTTTCTTTTTTTAGGTTGAAGGTTTTTGTTGTGTAAGATTTTATATCTGTCAGCTATTCAAAGGAAGCTGACCGAGCAACTTTTGCTGTTTTGTACTTTAACAGAAACTAAAAGAATGGCAAAATATGAATCCGATAGAGTGTTGGAGGAGGATGGTTGAGGCGTCAAAAACATCACTTTTATGAAACGTAAAAATATCAATGGAAACGTGCAAAAAAATCTCAAAAAACAAAACAACTGGCTACCAATAGAAGGGTGTAATTGCTGCGATGATAATAAAGAAATTCTGTTTGAATATGGAAGTAATATTCAACGTGAAATTTTGATTAAATTGTAAAAAATAAATTGACACTTCTTAAATCATTGTGTTATAATTTGAGATATGCTGATCTCATTTCAATTTAATTAAAAAACTTTGATTACATTTTTAAAAATAATTTTTCATTGAAATCTGCAACATTCCTTACCAAAAGTAGTAGGCTAGTGAAGTCCAGTTGCTAAATCATCCAATATTCAATGTAATCTCTACCAATTAGCATCTAACCCATGCTAAATGTAGTCAACATTTATTCATTAACACTGTCATCTTCGGTCATAACTAACTGTTATTAAGATGTCTGCTTCAAGTTTACAGTCACAAAAACTTTTTTGGGGGGAGGCGCGACGTCACGTGACGTCACGCACACACACCTGTTCCCACGGAAACGAAGAGGCGTTACGCGCCGACCCCTGCTCACCCCGCTCAGAGCAAAGCAGCGATAATTGACGTGAAGGCGCTCCGGCTGAAAACGCAGCTTTAATGGGGTTATTAGCAATTCAACCGCCTCTCCAATGAACCGCTGCTGCTGCTGCTGCTGCCATAAACCAGAAAGTATTTCACAAATGTGATGGGGAGGCTTTTAACCGGAGCGCTGAACGCTCAGGTCGCCCACAACATTAACCACTGAGGGGAGAGAGAGAGAGATGAATTCAGGCTGATGTATCCCAGGATGTTTCTCAGTTTGTGTTCAGACGCCGCTGTGTGACGGGCTGTTTGTGGACAAACACTCGTGCGTCGAGGTTCTGGTAGTGACGCTCACTGAAGCACAAGGATACAGTGACACCTGTCGTCTCCAACCAGAGCTGCGGAAGTGCGGCAGCTCGCTACCCAGCTCACTTCCGGGGGAAATAAAAAAACGCTGCATGAGAAGGAAGTGAAGGTCGAACAGTTTCAACCCCGCTTCTTCTTCTTTTTTTTTTTTTTTATAAGAACAAGCGGCCTTAGATAAGAACAATCAGACGAAAAAATTTAAATTATCTCTCTATCTGGCAGCGCTTTCTTTTACGAGTTTCAAAAACGCTTCTTGGCGATTAAAATGTCCAATGGAAAGGAAACGAGCTTCTATTTATGCGCCGGTCAACTTTTCAGAGGCATTTTAATTGGCCAGCAGGGGGCGGTGTTCACCTGGAATGTTTCTGATGATCGTCACTGTCCGTAAACATTTTCTGTTTTTGTCATTTCAATCTTCGCAAAGATTTAAATATTTCCGACATTTACTTATTGCAACTTTGATTATCATTGCAAATAATGAAAACTGAAATTCATAATCTCAGAACATTACAATATTAATGAACAGACATTTAACATAGAAATGTCACGTCTTTGGATGTATTGCTGATTTCCTGGTATGGCTTCGTTGGGGCTCTTTTTGCATGAATCGCTGCATCACTACGGCCTGGAAGTGCGGTTCTGCTGAGGTGTAATGGAAACCCAGACTGCTTTAGATCTGGGTCCTCTTGACAACACTCTCTCCAGACTCTGGGACCTTGATTTCCAATAGAAACTCAAACTTTATTTCCATCATAAAAAAAAGAAAACTTTTAATCATTGAGCAACAGTGCAGTTCTTAATTATTTTTCTTAGCTCAATGAATTCACTTGTAGTTTAAATGTCGGGTTGTCAGTGCATGATGGTTCTTGATGCGCTGACGCCAGACTCAGTGTAATCTTTTGGAGGTTTTTGAATCGATTTTGCTTGACAATCGTCTCAGTGCTGTGGTTCTTCCTACTGCTGCTGGGCCTTTTCCTATCACACTCGACTCGACTTTCTTCAAATATGTTTGGATACAGCACTTTGAACAACTAGCTTCTTTAGCAAAGCCCTTTTGTGGATGTAAGTGACTGTTGTCTGGACATCTGTCCAATCTGCAGTCTGTTGTTTATTTCTTCCACTTTCTAAAATAACACTACATTCAGATTTTTTGAGATGTAACTTTAATAACCGCAACTGTATTGGCTTTGAAATGTTAAATTTTAGGGGGGAAATTTTATTTTCTCTCTCTGGGAGTTTTCAGGTTTTTCTTGTTTTCCAACTTGTAAATTTCAACTTCTGACTAAAACTAGCAAGCACAATTAAATGCTCACTCTCAACCAAACACGAAATACCAAGTAAAAAAACCCCATTCATTAACTGCTGTTCCTAGTGAGAAGCTAAAATACTATTAGCTATCTGAGCTAATACCAGAATAATGTGTTCTGGTATTAGCTAGCTGTATTCTACATTGTATGTATTCAAACAGCAGAAGAAACGTTTTTTTTTACCAAAATACATTGTACAGTATAAGACTGAGATACAAACTGGCAGATGCACAAATAAAAATGTTGTTAGAGCAGTTACTTTATGTTTAAACATGGCAGCCATATTGGATTAAAAAGTTGGGGTTGGTGAAAAATCATTAACTTTCCTACTTGGAGCTCTGGCTTGTCCTGTTTCTTTTTTACAGGGCTGAACTTTATATTATTAAATGCTGAATAAAAATTGTATTCACAAAACATACAACCAAACATGTGCCAATAAAAAAATAACATTTTCATTAAATACATCAATTAGTACTGTGTGCCTTTCACTGAGATTATTATATAAACTATTTGTGGCTGTTTTTTTTCCAGTTTTGTTTCATTTTGTTTTTTTCTTCTCATTCTGCAGGTGTAGACAGATTCCCAAAAAAAGCATTTATTGTATTCTCTTTCCTTGTTAACTTTCTTTCCTTGCACTTTTCGTTTTTCTCCTTTCCTGTCTTTACAGCAAAACCAAATTGTACAATGGCACAAAGCAAAGCATTATAGTGAAAACCATAGTGCTCTGCTTGTGAAAGTAAATCTAAAAAAAAAAAATCTACATCATCAATTTGACTATTAAAAGAACCAGCAGATGTTGGACCAGCAGATGTTAACCAAAATGTTAAAAGGACCAGCAGATGTTAACCAAAAAACAAAAAAAACCTGACAAAAACAGCCTCTCAAAAACAACGATGCAAGTCAGTTTTGGTGGAATTCCCCTTTAATGCCACAGACGCGTGAAACATAAGCTTAATGCACATCCACCTCGGAGCATATTGGCATTATCTTCCAATGCAGTCTTTGTCTTCTTATAAAACTCTCCACATAACAGATTTTGTAATACCGAGTCTACAGATTACTGTACAGAGTAAAAGAAAAACAAAACAAAAAAAATATGATAAGACAGGAAAACTAGAATCAAATTTACATCGTAACGACCAGTTGCTTGTCATCAAGTACAGTCAGTGGCCATAGACACGAGAATTAGCCAAACACATTTAAAAAAGACCATTAAGGCTGCTCGTCGATGGAGATTAAGTAGGAAAAGCATTGGCACACAATGCTTCGAGACCCTTTGCGATATACAAAAAGGGGGAGCATTTGCAGGTAACACCAAATAGCCACTAAAGACAAGGCCTGATTGTAACCCGGACGGACCATGTCAGGTATGTTCCCACATGCTTTGTTGCCTGTACAAAGGAACCAGGCGAGGAATCGCGAAGTTGCAACGGTGCTGGGACCAAAAGCAAAGCAGAATGAGCAAAGTGACCGATTCTGTAGGGAAAGGGGGGGAAAAAATACACTCAACTCATTTTTGGACCGGACCGGTGAACTACATTCTACCGTCGGACAAAAAACAACAAAAAAAACTCGATCAATCCGACTCCCCTCCAACAGTCCCGGGTCTTCGTACGCCGACGTGTTGCGACATGGCACGAAAAATGATAAAAAAAAAAAAAAAAAAGCTGAAAAGAGAAAGAGAATGTAAAAACGGGTCACAGCAGTCACGCTGCACACCTAATGCACATCTCACTGTTAAGTACTTGAAGGCATCGTCCCACCCCGGCCCCACACACACAGCGTAAAGTAAAATACACACAGAGAGAAGAAACTCCCAAAGCTTTTATATAAAACAGGAATGCAATGCCTCTGGTGTTGTTGAGCGTGAACACAGAAAGCCCTTTTTACAACTGTTCTGTCTTTTTTTTGTTTTCCCGACAGTCTTGTACTAGAACTGCGTTTGAGCTCAAATATGCACCTTTTTGTTGTGTTGCTTCATGTTCGAACAATTTGATCGGTTTTCCCACCGAGGCCCGACATAGAAAAGAAAAAAACAACAAAAAAAACACGAACAATTCAAAGCGGCCGGTTCCTCCATATCCGATGTTTTGTCCCGTCTCCTCCGCCAGCCTGATCCGTGTATGTTTGAGTCACTGAAGAGCAGCAACAGGTTCGTTTTCCTTTCCACAGATTTGACGCAGCCCCCGTCGATGAGCTCGAGCAAAGTCGACCCGAACCTTCCAACACGAAAAACCGAATTACGACTCGATGAACCGGGGAGGAAAAACGTATCCAAATAATGACATTTTGTAGGGATTTTTTTTAATGTACAGTCACTTGAAAAAAGAAAAAAAAAACTAACTTAATATACATTTAATAGTTTAGGGGGGAAAAAACACTTAATCAAAATGTATTTAAAAATTAACACAACGCTCCTTTGAACTGCAAGAAGCCATTTTCAAGCAATGAAGAAAGCAGGATATGGAAGTTTTTAAAAATATCTTTACAGCCCAAGACAAAAAGCTTCTTTAATAAAATCGACAGGATTAAATTTCACCAGTTACTTGTAAATTCTGAGACTGCCAAACTCGACATTTATATTTGATTGATACAAATTTACATGATAAATCGTTAAAAAACAGAGAAGAGAATTCCCCCAAAGTTAGAGAGAGGATCATTTTGTGGGCCGCTTCAATACAAAGGATGCCAATATCTTAAAAAAAAAGAAAAAGAAAAAAAAGTGCATGAAAGCAGCAGCATTGTTGGGACAGTGTGGCACAAATGATATATCTTTAAATAATCAGAAATGGATACAAGTCAAGGGAGTATTTTCAGTTGTGTGTTTAAGATTATGACACCCTGTTAAACAAAAAGGAGAAAAAAGTTTTAGGGAGGGGAAAAAATAAAGTGTCACGGAGGAATTACCTGTCAATGTTTTATTAGCAAATCGTGAAGCTCCAACACTCACCAAGTTGCTCCAGAGACTCAAAAAATGTGTTTGCAATAACGCTTGATATGTTGGTCGATGATCAACTGGATGACGGCCATTAAGTTCAACACTGGAGATATCAAACAAGTAAACATAAACTAAAAATTTCACCCAAGGCAACAACCAGAAATTGTATAAATGTATAAAACATCTATTATTTATCCCCGACACCTATTTATGTTTCATGACCCTCAATCCCCTCCTCCCTCCCAATACCTAGCAGGAGCCGCCTCCCGTGCTCCTCATTGGGGTCTGGAGGGGGCAACGAAAAGTCCCAAGATGCCCCCCCATGACCCCACCCTCACCTCACCCTCTGACATGTAGAATTGGCATTTATCATATGTATACAAAGACTAGCTCAATGCTGAACACCTACTGCTGCTATTTGTTTAAAACAATCTTCATATTTTACAACTGATATCGCTTGCATGACAGAATGATGCAACAGGTACACTTAAAAAAAACAGTAACCCATAAACAAAGAAAAAATAAAAACAGTAGTAATAAAAACACTATTGAAATAATTTATGTCTTTGTATGTTATGGAGAATCGTGTTTAGAAATGAACCACCGGATCACTCTAAACATAGGCACAGTTTTTAAAACAGAAAAAAGACAAAACATTAGACCTTTGTTCTTTTGGGTCAAAAAGAAACAAGATAAGTTATGACCAGGAAAGATTATGTAAAAAAAAAAAAAAAAAAAAAAAAAAAAAAGCAAAAGTATAAGATGACAGAGTTTAAAATTACAGCAGCAGCAGCAGTAAATGAGAAGTTCCAAAGACTTGCTTTTTGTGTTTTTGCATACAATTGTATCCTTGCTCACATATTAGATGCTGTAATTACTGTAAATACATTGGCAATGGGGATTACGGTTTAAAAAGCTGAAGGACTTGCCTCAGAGCTCACAGTCACTCGATATATTAAACTTTATATACCTTCAGTTTTGGCAAAACACGTTGAGGAGAAGGGAGCATTTTCTCGTTTCATGATTCGGAATGAAAATTCGAGTGGGTTTTTGGTGGCTGAGGGGAACAGGTGGGGGTTGTAACCGGCCGGGACCCACTCCGGAGGAACACAAAAGTCTCCAAAAGTTTCGCTTCCATTTCTGCCAGAGGACTGAGAACAAAATGCGATCCTTGAGCGCGTCCCTCCCCCGTTGTTGATGCGCGCCCCTCACTCCCCTCCCTCGCCCCAACACTGATTGTAGCGAGTTTGTTTTTCTTTACAGTGTATGATACACGTAATGGGAGGGCAGGCAGGGGAAGGGGTGCGGAGAAAAGCCGAAGGGTTTTGGAGCTGCTCTTGGCTCAGACCATGGCACGGTATGGTCCCTGCATCTTTAGGAATTGGATGATGAAAGAAGGGCCTCCCGCAACGATCTGGGCCGGCAGGTGGGTGAGGGGACAGTTCTCGATGCTCATGATGGACAGCTTGCTGCAGAGGGCCAGCTCAAACGGGAGGCTGTGCAGGTGGGGGTTGTCGTTGAGGTACAGTTCCTCCAGATTCTCCAGTGTGCCTGGGAGCAAACCAAAGGCAGTGATTATGGGATTTCTGCAGGTTTCGTCAACTCAACTGTGAGACTCGAAGACCATTACGAATAAAACCTATGTCACGACAGAAATGTACGAAAGGAAAATCGCGAATAAATATGGGTTGGCAACTGAAGCGAGCCAATGATGAAGACGAACATCGTCCAGGCCAACTGGAGACACATAGATGTAAAATAAATATATAAAATACATTTTAAAAAGCTACCTGGCAAGAGCATATTAGCAGCTAGTTAGCGGCAGCGACAATTGTCACCTTTAGGGACAGAATGCGCAGCTCATACAATATACTCATACTTCATACAAAATATGAAAATAAATACTCCTGCCACAACGAAATACAAGACTGTACTACTGTAGTCAAGGCCGACTTATTGTTTTTCAATTACGTTAAGATATTTAAGGCCTCAATATCAGATTAATGAATTTAAGCCTTTTTAAGGGTGTGCAGTCACCCTGAATTATTTAGCAATACAGTTTCTTCAAGTTACACTAACTCAAATTTAAGATCATTATGAATGATATTTTAGAGTTGTATCCCAACAGAAATGTACTAAAGAAAATCTATATTATTTAGTAATGCTGAGCTTTTTTATACACATAACTGGTCGGCAACAGAAGTGAGCCAATGGCAAAGACAAATGACCAGCCAACCCGAGATCATTTATATTTGCCAATGATGGATACAAAAAAGCTAGCTAGCTAGCAAGGTCTTATTAGCAGTTAGTAAGCGGTATTATTAACCGCCTCAAGTCACAATGTAATGAAGATGTGCATGTTTGACTCAAACCTTACTTCACAGAAAAATCCCGCCATAAAAATAAAAAACAGAACATATGAGATAAAGTAGTCCTGCCACGACAAAATCTAAGACTTATGATTAAGTATTAAAATTAGACATTTTAAGGATGCGCGACCCTTCCTGCTTAATAACATATTGGATACTTAACTCTAAAACATTCTGCCCAGAAAATTCTGGACCACACTTTGGCCTCATTATCCTAACACTGCAAAGCTGAACTTGTGGCTAATAGTTTCACAATGTTTTAAGATTTATAACATGTTTGCAGTGATGTTAGACACTGACCGATCTCCTCAGGAAGGTGTTGCAGCAGGTTCTCTCCCAAACCAAGGTGAGTCAGGTTGGTGAGGTGACCGATGCCTCTTGGTAACGTAGTCAGCTGATTATTAGTCAACACCAATTTCTGAAAGAAAAATAAAGTTTTTAAAAAGCGATGCATTGTCAGCCCAAAAAAACATATAAAAGTGGAAAAATGTAACAATTTTGACCACAGCAGTAAAGCTCAGTACTGACTAAACTTTTATTAAGAGAGAAACTGTGGGTGCTGTGGTGGTGCAGGGGCGGAGCACAGCCCATGCACTGAGGTCTTAGTCCTCATGCCGGTGGTTGCAGGTTCGATTCCCTTCCTGGTGACATTTGCCGCATGTCTTCCCCATCTCTCATAACCCTCTTTCCTGTCAAACTACTTTCAAATAAAGGTCACTAGAGTCAACAAAACCTTTTTAAAAAAATAAAAAAGAGAGAAACTGTATCAACCAGCTGATTTTCAGATGGATATGGTTGGTGATCAGATGGCTGGAAACTCAAAAATCCATCGTCTTTGTATTTGTAAACACATTGTGAGCACTACCAGACTGTGACGACACTCTTCGTTATGGAAACTGTAACAGAGTTAAAGCCACTACCATTATTCCCAGAGGGTTATAGTTTAAAAGCCATACCATACCAGCCAGAACAAGTGAGTAACCAGTGTTTTCATACCTGCAGGCATTACCAAATCAAATTTAAGTCTTTTAAAGACTTGTAACACGACAGAAACGTTGAGTCGTACAAGTTGACAACAGAAGTGAGCCATTGGCAAAGACAAACGTCTTTCAGCCATCTTGAAATAGTTTACATTTACAATGACATGCACAAGAAAGCTAGCTAGAAAGGGTTTATTAGCAGCTGGCTAGTGGTAATCTCATCTTCTTGAGTCAGAGAACGTAAGGCAGACATCTGAAAGCAAATCTGCATTCAGACAGACTTTTGGCTGACAGAAATGTCCCACAAGAAAATTAAACTACATGGAATACACCGGAATACTACGGCCGCAACAACATTTAAGACATGTGGATAATGTATTTAAGAACATCTTACATTTAAGGCCTTAATTTTAGATGCATGAATTTTAGACGTTTTAAGGATGTGGACACACAAGTCGTTATTTTTCTGAAATAAAACTGATTTTGTCATACTTTGCAATGTATTTAGTTGCATGCAACTGTATGAAAAGTTGCAGCTCTTACAAACCTTTTATTTTTAAAAACGTTCTTCTTTAATTCACATTGGTACTAAAAGGAAAGCAAAGCAGAGCAGAGATACAGATGTCTTCAGCAGTCTGTTCCATCCAAACTTTAAAAGCGGTTAATGGTACACAAACCCCAGAGGTCATGTTTTATTATGCATCTTTGAACACAAATGCTGCGTAACTTTCTAGCATTACCCGTTCATATCCCTTAAAATGATTTTGATTGATGTGCTTACTCAATACCTTCACAGTCAGCTATAAGCAAAAGGCTTTACTTGATTTGTCTCTATTGTTAGCTGACCAGATTAATGTATTTGAAACACTACAAAGCACATTGAGGGGCCTGACTTTAATGTTGCAGTCACAAAGAAAATTACAAACTATCTATATTAAAACGTGACTTGTGGTAGGGTTTATAATGGAAGATGACTGAAACCAGACAGAAATGCCCTTCCAATGCATCTGTCGTGCAGTGTAGCCGACACGGCTCCACATTTATTCTGGATCATGGCAACCAGCCTACACATACAGGCAGAGTCATGCAATTCTACCTTCAGTGAAAAGCACAAGCAGCTCTGCAGCAGATGGTGTGACCCCCCACAGAGCTCTAAACTCAACACGCCAGCACCTTCAAAAACTGAGTGTTCTCAAGACACATCGAGTATTGATAGTCAACAATGTGCTGATTTGAATTGCTTTGCATTTAGTAGTGTTTGCTTAGGAATAAGTAAGCCAAAAACCTACTGCAAAGAAAATGAAAAGAGGGTGAAAAAAAAGAGGTAAATCTGGAAAAGTTACCTGTAAATCTTTAAGGTAAGCGATTTCATGTGGTAGACATTCTAGCTTGTTTTCCTCCAAGTCAAGTTCTCGCAACTTTCTCAAACTTCCAATACCGTGCGGTAGCTTCTTCAGAAGATTATTGGAAAGTATTAATACCTGGAAGAAAAGGAAGGGAATTCAAATGGACGTTAGGTGACAGTCTAGACTACATTTCTATGATTATTACAAATGAATCTTAATCAAGAACGTTATGAGGACAACTACAAATGCCCACAACACATTTTGTTTACATTTATTCTTCTTTCACGTTACCATCTTGCAACATTTTATTAAATCACATAAAATCCATTGAAATCTGTGGTTGCAACAAGAGAAATTAAGAAAATATTCAAGAGGTGCGAATACCTTTGCCTGTGACTTTACATGACATTCTCTTCAGTTTTTTTTTTATCTAAGCATACTGTTGGAACCAGATGTTTACATACATATTTATGACTGATGCACCTACTTTTCTCAGGTGCATCAACCTACCATACCAGCCTACAATCTCTTGATTATAGGCTGCATAATCTAAAGCCTACAGGACAAGTTTGAAGTTTCAGACGCACCTCTAGAGACATAAGCCCACAGATGTCTTCTGGGATTTTATTCAGCTGATTAGTGGCCAGGTTAAGTTCAACCATGCTAGTCCATGTACCAAAATCCAACGGCAGCGCCGTTAGCTGGTTGTCCTGAGGGAGGAAAGGACATTTTGTTTAACACCCATTCAAAATGCAAAAGAACAGCAGGGAAGAAGATGTACAGACTCAAATATTTTAGCTGCTACCTGCAGCTAAAAGGAAATGCTTTCAAGTGAATATTTTTTTACAAAAATAAAACCACACGCAAAACATGTTAAAGTAATTTTCATTTTTTTATAGGTTAAAAACATTATTTCTTCATATAACGATCAAACAACTGTTAAATAAGTGTTTTCCCCAAAATGCAAAAACTGTCAACCTTGAATTTTATCCAAAGGTTTTGAAGAATTATCTAAGAGGCTAATATAACTTACTTTGTTTAAAAGAGAAAAAGAAATTGAACATGTATAAATATAAATTTTGAGGGAACAATATATCATGCTAGGGTGCAATATTGCAGATCTTTTCTATCTCCAGGTATTTAGCCAATCTAAAAGGCGAAATTTAGAGCTAGATGATGGATGTGGAAGCTCAATACTGCTGCTCTGAATTGAGCATTTAGCAACCAGTAAATCACTGTATCACACACATCAATATTAGGGTGCAACACTGCCCCCTAGTGTTTTGGAAAATGAAAAGAAAAGGTGAAATTATTGGATAAAGATGCAAGATACTCTATCAAAAAAAACGACATTAAAGTTTACCTTTATGTATTTATTGTATTTGTTTTTAGGCAATACTGCTAAAATAAAAAAACAATACAAGTAGTCCAGTTAAGAAAATGTACATTTGATATGAACAAATTGTAAACTACTAATGTCAAAACAAGAAATATTAATTCAAGATCTATGAAATGCTTCAGGTTTAGTGTCCTGTTGCAGTTAAAGGGTCTGAATGATGGAGACGTTTTTAATCAGATAAGAGGAAATTAAAATACACATTCATTTCTACAATTTTTACTAACTTCAATATTGAAAAGCAAGAAAATTGAAGCTTAAAAAAAATCAACATTGCAGTAATCCAGTTATTATAATTTAAAAGAACAATTAGCAGTCAGGCGCTGCTAACTCTCTAGTAAATGTAATAAAGTATAAAAGCAGGAGTTTTAGAGGTCAGTTTTACTAAGTTCAACTGTGTGGAACCACATAAGTAATGTGTCTTTTTCTTTTAATAACTATAAGTAATAATGGTCATTCCCATTACCAAGAATGATATATAAACATTGGAGAAAGTCCGTTACAAACTAATACTGCGACATCATTGACATTGTGTGTGTTTTTTTAAAACTAAATCTCACAATTAAAGTTGCTTAGAAAGACCAAGATACCTTCATGTTAAGCTTGCTCAACACTTTGGCCCTGGAGAAGATACCGAATGGGATCTTGTTGATACGGTTGTGCTCCATGTTGAGGGTGTAGATGGTGGAGAACTGGGAGGGTCCGCCCACAGGGTACGACTGGAAGCAGTTCCTCGCCAGCGTGAGACTCGTCAAATTTAGCAAACTCGACAGCAGGCCCTGCCATACAAGAACCAAGAAAAATTAGATGAGGCAGCAGTAAAACGCAAAAAACTGATGAAGACACTTAGCAGCACAGTAGCTAAGGCTTTAATATATATCCATACTTAGACATTTTCTTAACACATTTGGAGCAACACTTTATAGTCATTTTAGGGGTACAAACCTCTATCTGTCTTACCTCTGGCAATACTGAAATGTTGTTGTTTTCAAGGTTAAGCTCCTCCAGCTCTCGACATTTGGCTAATGACTTAGGGATTGCTGACAATCGGTTATACCGCAGTCCTAAACGATTTATGCTTGCCAAATTGCCTGAAAAATCCAATAAACGCTTTATTAAGACTTGTACTTGTAAAAAAACAGAAAAACAGTACACAGAATAAATTGTATCTTGCATTGAATAAAGGCCTAAAATGTGCCCAAGTGCCACACTTAATTACCTATAGTCTCTGGGAGGTCCAAGAGCTCGTTGTGCTGCAGGTCAAGGTTGGTTATTTGTGTGCAATTTCCAATCTCCTTTGGTAGATGTTCCAACTGATTATGGGCAACATCCAGAGTAATGAGACTGCAGAGCTCCCCTGCAGAAAAATCCACAAGCAATTCATACTGGGACGTCGAATCAGACACTGCCAACAACACGATGGCAAAAATCACAATTACACAACAGAAGAATAATGTAAATTACGAGAAGGCATAATGTTACGAGAATAAATTTGTACTATAGTAAGTCTAAATGTTGTGACAATATAGTCATAATAATACAAGAATAAGGGCATAATATTACAAGGATTCCAAGTCATAATAATATGGCAAAGTTGTACGACAAAAAGTCAATGTTTTGAGAAAAAAGTTGAAATGTTAAGAATCATGTGACAATAAAGTTGAATTAATGAGATTAAAAAGTCGGAATATTAGTAGAATGAAGTAGTCATTTCATAACTCCTGCAAGAAAAATAACTTAAACATTTTAAATCAGTAATGTTAAGCATCTTGTGAAGTTACACTTTGGCATTGGATTTATAAACAGGACGTTATTAATCTTTTAACACATCAGCAGCAAATGACAATCAGTAGCAGGACTTTGAAACGATCGTACAAACTAAGAACCATAGAATAGAAGACTGTGTTGACAATTCTATTGAAGCTTTTCTCTCTTTAAGAACCTTTTTCTCATAATTGTATGACTTTCTTCCGGTAACATTGAGTCTTTGTTGCTAATATAATTACTACTTGCTGTAAAATTGAGTTTATTCTGTATCATTATGACTTAGACTGGCCCTAATACACCATCATACAATTATGTTATCCAGATTCACAGGATAAAAACAACAAAATACACTACTGAATAATATAGCCAGAAAGATTTAGGTAAAATCCACGTTAAAAACATTTTTACTTCATAATTCAACACTTTACTTCACTCAAATTGACAGATTGTTGTTCCAATGAAAACAAAATGAAGTCAAAATCTATGGCACACATTGCTACATAGTTTAAAGAGTCTGAAATCCAGACATTTTTTTCCCTCCTGTCCTTTTCCATCGGTCACACCTACCTATTTCTGCTGGTAGCTGTTTAATCTTGTTCTCCCGGATGCTCAGCATGGTGAGCTTGGACAGGTTGCAGATGTCCTTCTCCACCGTGGTGATGCGGTTGAAGCGCAGGTACAGCGTGGTCAGAGATGTCAGCCGGTAGACGACGGACGGTATCTCTCGGAGCTTGTTGTGCCGGAGGTCAAGCATCCGGAGCATCTTCAGCGAGTCCAGGGAGTCGGGCAGACTGGTCAGGGAGTTCTCGCTGAGAGCTAGAGTTACCAGCTCCGACAGACATCCCAGCTCCGCCGGTAGGCTCTGCAGCTTGTTGCTGTATAAATAGAGTTCTGTCAACTGAGTCAACTCCTTAATAGCGGTGGGCAGCATGTGAATGGACCGCTTGGACAGGTCCAGCCTTGTAGAGTTCTCCTCCCGACATTTATTGAGCTCCTTGATGACCTCCGCGTTGCTGGATTTCTTGCGTGTACCTGGTGCTGGGTTTGGCCGCTTTATCGTGTTGTCAACGGAAAAGGCAACACCCGGCGTCGAGCTGCTCGTGTCCTTCTTTCCTTCTTTGGCGTCTTTCCCTTTGGTCTTCGTTTCTTTGCCACCATCTTTGACTAAGCTGGATAAAGTCTTGGCCTCTTTTTCCCTTTCTTTACCCGCCGGACCACCTTTGGGGTCCTTTTCTTTTGAATCTTTGTCTTTGCCTAAAGTACTACTCATGTTGACACTATCAGCACCCCAGCAGAGATGTGCATGGGACTCTCTCTCTCGCTAGGTTACTTATTAAGAGACAAAGGAACGCACAGTCAAGGTAGCTTTCGAAATAAACATCCCCATGCAGGCCGATGCATTTATAATTACCCTCGGAATAACAGCCTCCAGACCCAAAGTTTTATTTGATTTTTTTCTGTCTTTTAGATGCTCCTTTGCTAAAGTGGAATGGGAGAAATTAGCCTGCGAAGCAAGTGACCTGTGGCATCCACGGGACACATGCTTGAGTCTTTAAACTGCACACAATCCCAGGTTCCTTAGTTTGAAGTTGCTTCAGGTTGCAGGACGCACCGATGATTGTTTAATCCCTCCAAAAAACACTGTTGGAAAAAAACATAAACTGTGTTACTGCAATGCTGTTTTATAAACATCACTAATGTGTCAATTTCAGCACAAATGTCTCTGTGTCTGATTGCTGACCCCTAACCTTTCTGGTAGATTTTACAGAAGCAAATCACTGCCTAAAAATATGACCAGCTTCAACTGAACCTCCAGCTGATGTTAGTTACCAGCTTAATATTCATCAAAAGATTTGCCCTATTTTGGGTTGTCTTAAAAAAACAACACTCACTCCACTAACACCACCCTTCAGTATGGCTACCGTTACTGAGTGAAGTAAAGAATAAATAAATAAAATTACAAAAATAATGTCATAATATTGGGAGAAAAAACTTTTTATGAGAATAAAGCCATATGATAGTACGTTAAAATAATACGAGTCATCATAAAATGAAAATAAACTCATAAAATTAAAAGAATAACGTAATAGTATGCGAAAAGAGTCAGAATATGAACAAAATAAAGTCATATGACAGCAAGTCAAAATACTACAAGAATAGTCATAATAATATGACAATGAATTCATATTACAACCATTAAGTCATAATACAAGAAAAAAAGTCTTTATCAGACTAAAGCCATAATGACAACAGAATGTCATAATATTACCAGAATAATAACGTAATTTTATGACAGCATTTTATGACACACAAAAAATATTTAAAACACTCAAATGAGCAATATTGAGCATCTTGTGAAGTTATACTTTGGCACTAGAACAAAACTAATATTAGAACAAATCAGTATCAAATTATTATCAGTAGCAGGACTTTGAAACAATTGTGCAAACCACTGTGTCCATTTGGAAGAAAGAATGACAAACTAGACGAATAAGTCATTAAAATATCTTTTTATAGTACAACATTCTTCTGGTAATATTGTGTCTTTATTCGGTTAATATTACGAGTCCAGTCCAAATACTCCTAGTACCTGGCCCGTTAAAGGTGTCTTTGTGGTCTCGTTTAAATACGTGATAATATATCACCCACAATATAAAACTTCACTAAAAATGAATCTCCAGATCACTTAAGTTACATTAAATAGAACAAAATTTTAAAAATTACATTTTTCTTTTGGTTTTGTTTTAAATGTGCAGATAAAAGAAATTAAGAGCTCTTTTGTTCTGACCAAGAAAAAACAGCTTAATTCCAATCAACAAAACAATTTCACCAGGATTCTCTCTAAAGTGAGACAGAACGCATCCTACATTACAACAACAAAAAAAACACAAAACAAAACAAAACAAAAAAAAAACAGTTTCTCACTGCTGCTCTGTTTAGTCTCTCCTTTAGTCTGCTGCACCTTGATGGCTGAGTAAAGCTCTCCAGCACCAGAACCACCTAAGCTGTTGCAAAAAATAAAAAATAAACAAGAGGAAAAAAAACAGGTTTGGCCCATGATCTGAGCTAAGAGAAAAGGTTGAGACTGCTGAGAGTAATCTTTAGAAGAGGCCTTCAAAGCACAAAGTCCACACCACACTAGGTCATATGACCTTCTGGGTGAAAGAAACATTCAGTCGATAGATGTACCCCTTACATGGCAATACACAACACAGTGAATCCTGCAAAAACAATAGTTTAAAAAAGGCCCATTGCTTTTGTTTTTTTCTTGTCATAAATAAACTCGGTGAACTCGAGAGTTGGCTGTTGGAAGCATACCTGCGTGCAAAGTTATTAGTAACTTTAAGTGAGAATAACCAGGCCAGACCAAACGCTGCAACCATGTAAACGTAGAGGTGCAAGCCACTTCCTTTTATGGTTGGAGTCTTGGTCTGTCTGTCCTTTTTCTTTAAACTTGTGGACTGTTTTGCCCAAGTAGCTAGTAAACGTCCTAAAAAGAAGACGGTATATTAAAGCCAAAGGGCTCACCAGGAACGGCTCAATGATGTCTGGTACAGATATATATATATATTCAACAGCCAAATGTTAACAGGTGGAAACTTTTTTTTTTTATCAATACAGCACAAATTCTTTTAATTGAATATGGGAAAAGTAACAACAACAAATCTAGAAACCAATCTAAAGTAAACATACAGGGATATTTTATGATTTCTGAAATGGGGTTCTGTTAAAAGGCTATAATTTTCTATGAATCTAAATTCATTTGATCAGAAACCAAACATTGGTCCCCACAGACGCCATGACCAGAGCAAACTCCTTTAGTCAGCCACCGTGGCCACAGTAATCCCAGAAATGCCAGTTTGGTAAAAAGCCGTTTCAGGTCATCACATTTGTGTGGGGCAAGTGAGGCATCAATCGGTCTGCGCAGCAATAATGATCTTTCTGTGTCAAACGAGGAGAATGGAACAAGTAGAAGCATTTCTGGCCAGAGAAACTGTATGATGGCAGTTTCAGTAAATGCTATTGGATTTTGTTTTTTCCATAAGGTATTTACTCTGACCCGAAACACTCTACATGTTCTGCTCAGTGTTTGTTTCAGATAGGACTCAAATTAATCGTGATTAGTTGATTACTGAAACGATTAATCGAATTAATCGTGATTAATTGGTCACTGAAATAATTGCCAGCTAATTTAGTAATTGAATAATCATTAACTGGAGTGCAAATATACTAAAAATGGCCATTTGCTAAAAGAACAACACAGACAGGGCAGTAATTAAGCCAAACCTGTTCAATATACATTTTGCGTTTATTATGAAAACCCCATCCTTGTCTGTAAATCTGTTCAACTCAGAACTCCTCAAGTAACATTTTTAGCTTCACTTGGTTCAGGTTCTAAAGAACTAAACTATTAACATCTTTTGCTAGCAATCTATTAATCCAAAAAATAATCGGCAGATCACCAATTAGACAGTATTTTCTAACTGCAAATGCATCCTTTATCAATTATCAAGTGTGCACAAAAGGAATGCTGTTCCTGCATTTTAGGTAATAAAATATTTTCTTATTCAAATAAGTAACTAATTGAATTAATTGAATTAATAAAGATTAATTGAGATTAAATGAAAAATGTGCAGAAGGTGCCAATTTTTGTATCCGATTAATCAATTGATTGTCACAGAAAAAGATAAAATATTTCAATAAAAATAATCATTAGCTACAGCCCCAGTTTCATATAGAAAGACTACCTCCATTTCCTCTGTATATAAATAGTCTGTTTTCTGTGTTAGGAACTATCCAACACAATCACAATATTTTAAAGGCTCATTAAAAGAAGCATTTTGGAAATGTTATCATCTAAAGAACTACAAGACATTTTTAAGATGGCTAAAGTCAATGTTGGGATGGTAACTCTCAAACTTGCCTTAAGTTCCAACATCTAGCCTCTTATGTTGGACCTATAATAACAGATTTTGGATGTTTGAAAAGCTACCAAACCTGTTCAAGGGAGTACTTTTCCACAACAGGTCAAGAAAATCTGTTAAGTGTACTTAGGATAACCTCACATCAGCTTACTGCTGCTAAGCAAACATGGCCCAAATAGTGTTGACATTGCTTTAGCGCCACCCCTAAGCATGAGTTTAGCGATTTAGCCATCAAATCTGAACAACAACATGACCCATGAAGAGGGCAAGGGATAGTAACACCAAAAGAACTTCTGCCCGGCCAATGCCAATTTCTGATTTCCTGATCATTTTCAGCAGATTATGTGACAATGGTAGATTTGAATTACATTAAAAAATAAAGAAATTACAAGATTCAACCAAGATACGCTTCAAAGCAAATGTCCTTAAATATTTTTTAATTAACTTGCTGGTTGACAGGAGGATGGTGAAATCCCCTAGTTTATATCAAGTAGGATAATGGACTACATTTTTTTTGTTATCATATAACCCTATGTTAACCAATCAGAACCTATCTGTAGCTAATTGATAATAACATTTCCTTTAATCACCAAAGGGCAAAAACAGAATAATATGGGTGGATCAGTAGGTGTGTAAGGATAAAGTGTTTTTATGGCCAGAGATATTGAATGATACTTTATGAACATTTAAATAACCCAGAAGTGACAAGACTTGCAAGCGCTTATTTCTCATTATATGTAGGGAAAACCACTTAGTCGATGTAGATATCAGGCTTGGAGTCAAATACAGCTTTTCAAAGAAAAAAGGCTAATGTGTGTCCATCAACACTACCGCAGAACCACCATAAAGGGCTACTTTGACTTCCCCACACACACTAATGAAGTTTCCATTAAGGATATCTTGGGCCCATCAGCTAATGTCAGTGCATTTAGAGAGAATTCCAACTCTGCTGGTATCCGTTTGACTGTCTTTGTGATCAGACGAGATGCGCTCCAAAACAACGTAAACCCGGATTTACATTAAACCATACAGACAATCTTGAGTGCGACTATGTGTTACTGGATCTGGAGGTATGAAACCCCGAAATCCAACAGCCCCCGATGTCTATGAGTGTCACAATCATACCAGAAATAATCAGGCCCCAGGAGAAAATAAGGAAAACAGAGGTGATGTGGCAGCTGTTTCTATGAGCAATTCTTGGAAAAAGATTACCGACAAATCGGTAGCTACCAGGTCGAGAAGTCAAGTCGCCTTTAGAGATTAAATCATTTACCCAACAGGACAGCGAGGTAAAGATACTAGAGTTGGCTGTGGGCTCACGGAAACAAGAGTAATAATTTGTTAAGAGCTATAATAATGCTACACGTTACGTTGTAATTCACCACACTCATTTAGCTATGTTGTTAAACGTACCAGCCCATCAACAGACGCGGGGAATTAACCATAATACATAGAAAACGACGAAAAATAAATTAAATGAGAAAAACTGCTTTTACCCAAACCACTGACAAACACGGCAGGAAATAACAACTGAGCTAAACGTCAACAGCAAAGCAAACGTCAGTTCTGCCAGACCGCTAACCGTTAGCTGGTGTTAGCTAGCGAGCAATTTAGCCCAACCCGCCAGCTGGATTTCAACGACAACCTTCCTACACAGACGGAAGAGTATAATCACACTCAATGACAATATTACCCAAAATTACACATATATTCAAGTTACAACTAGTTGAAACGTTAACCCTGCACACTAAGTGGTTAGCCTGCTGTCGAGCTAAGCGGTTATTTAGCGTAGGCCCGAGCGGAGCGGCTGTCGGGCGCAAAGCGAGTTCGCCCGAGAGGGGAAATCTCTGCTACCGCCAGCTGTGAGCGCAGACAGCGGACACCCAAGCCGTAGAGCATCCGGTGGTGGTAGCGGAGACACCGAATCCTAGCCCTCACCTATATGGCTATATACGAACTAAGCATCAACACTGTATTCGAGCACCGATTCCTTAAAGAAAATAAGTAGGAAGAAAAGAAGAAAAAAAAGAAAACACTCTGAAAAAACAGCGGCCATTCCGAAGCTGAACAAAAGAGTGCGCTCGTATTCGGCACCAAAAAAACGGCACATTAGCGCTAAACAGAGTTTCGTAGAAGGAAGGCGAGATTAGCACCTAACGAGAGTCGCTAAACTGAGCTGGAGGGATGAAAAAGTCTATTGTTATTGTGGTAAAATAAGTGGTTTACCTTCAGAGGTGTGACTCCGCCATCCTAGCTGCTTCCTCCTCTTTTCCTACACTGCTGCTCAGTTCCCCTCCCTCGATCACAGAACTGCGTCATCCTTACGCCGAACCAATGTTATCACGAGACCTTCAAATGCGCCCAAATATTCAGGTTTTTAAAATAAAATAATGCAGTTCTTATAACATATATCTATCAACATCGTTGTAATAATGATGATAATAAAAAGACTTGTGAAAAATTATATATTACTGAACGTAATGTTGACTTAATGTGTAACAATAAGGAAAAGTTGCATTATCTGTTTGCAACTTTGCAACACGCACAGGGTTTTCCCCAGAAAACTTGCTAAGCCCGGTGCTCGGGGTGCTACGGCTGACATCCAGCCGCCAGTCGAAAAATGTTTAAAGTTGACAGGAAATTTTAAAATATAGTTATGCCTTATTGGAAGACTGGAAGATTAATGCCTAAACACCAACTATAAAGAGTTTTAAAAAAGAGCCAATAATAAAAACAAAAATAAGATAAATTAACAATGCCAAGCCTGGGGGCCCACCAGGCTTATACTATATTAAGGGAAACCCTGATGGAATATCTAAGAAATCACTGTATCCAAATGAACATGTTTTCACAATCATGAGCAAAGTTGTATTTTGTAAGATTTTGTTTATTATTGAAAAACCTTAGTGCTCTTGGTGAAATTAATATATTGCTGAATATTTAAGAAAAGAAAATTGAGGTGGGGTTTTTTCTTCAGGAAAATATATTTATGCGTATAATTTTTGGTGAACTATCAGTGTGCAGAATTATTGCACATCTACATTTTACCATCTCACGTGGTGTTGTGATCTCTCAAAGTGAGAATAACAAATAAACGCCATAAACTTGATGCATTTCTGGCAAAGAAAGTGACCTATATAGGCACAATTTTTTCCAATAAGCACCCTAAAGCTTCCCAGACAGTGTCTAAGGAGATTCCTTTCTTAAATCTGTTTAAGAAGGAACCAAAAGTCCTTATAGGGGAGAGACCATTGTTTCATCTTTCTCACCACTAGTTAGCCATGCACTGTAATACTTCATGTATGCAGTGGAGCATTGTTTTGCATATTAAAAGATACAGACATCATAGCTTTATCAATAAACATGTCTACTCTGCAGAACAATTGTTTCCTGGTAGCCTTATGTTTGACTTCTCCAAGTTAACTTGCATCTTTCGACACATTTCTGGCAATTCTGTTGATTTATTTATTTATTTATTTATTTTTTGCAGCAAAGCATTTGCTGCTTCTGTGACATTTGTCATCCCTCTTATAGAGGGATGGCAAAAACTTGTATATATACAACTTTTTTACCTTTCAGGCATTCAAATGTATTTATTTTTGCTATTAAGCTTCAAAAACTAACCAGGTATAAAACAATAACAACAAGGATGGAGATAAAGTAGCTGCTCCTACATATTGAGAAAAATTCAATAGAAGTTGTTCCAAGATCAATCAATATCCCTCCTGGATGCTTCCCTATGGGTGATTTCTCCAGGGGTCTTCCACTGGCAGCAGATCCAGGAACAAACCCAAAAATCATCAGGCAGACCAGTTCCTCCTTCTGACCCTGAAACAGTTCAGAACCCCTCAAAACGGGACAGTGTCCGTCACAGCGGAGAGACATGTCTGAGTTTCCTTCCTAGTCCAGCTACCTGCACATTCTGATCATGCACAAACCAACAACAATAATGTATTTTTGGAAATAAATAAATTGGAAATTAATTAGTTAATTAATTGAATATTTATTTATTTAATTAATTCGAGATAATATGAATTGTATTTTTAATAATGTGAATAGAAAGATTAACATTTGGTCAGCAGAACATCTGAAGTAGGTCAGTGGTAGAATCAACAGGTTTATTCTATGTTTGAAGTGAATTTGTTACACATTACCTCAGTCTATGTTATTGGTTATTTCAATGCACATGCTAAAAGACAAAACCGACAAGATATAAAATATTGGAGATAATAGGCCAGTTGTCATTATCTAAGGTTGAACAGATTATTCTGAACAGATTTCAAGAGAACTTAACAACAACAACCACCTTTTAGGCTATGTTTTAAAACTAGGTGCAGGACTAATCCACAAAAGTGTGCATTAAAGAAAATTGTTTGAATTTTTAAAAAAAGATGAATGGAAATTTTATGTAGACTTCCAATGTGGTGGAATACCATTTCTGCTCTTACTCATTTCTTTATTTGGCCTGACGCACAGTGGGTGATTGTCTTGTTAACTGTACAAGCTGGTGACGGGGCGATCCTCTCCTAAAGCTAGTTACACTGTCCAGTTCGACATTCTGTTTAAACCTAAAAACATGGTTGTTATGATTTCCATAACTTTAGGGAGATCAAACGATAAACTTTATTATCTCTTCACATAGCACATCAAGCATTAGACCTTTTTAAAGCAGTGAAATACATGAGCCATATCATAACAAATGATTTATCTGACAATGATGATCTTTGCAGCAGTAACAACGTACCAAGTTGGACCTTGTACTGTTTTATGAAATGTTTGCCATTAATATTTTTAGTAGTATTTTGACCCCGTTTTTGTGATTTAGCTCAATGTAAATGTAAATAAAGTAAATGTAAATAATTTTACCAGCTGGTGGTGTCCATCTTGAAATCTACATGTTGTTTTCACACAAAATTACCACCTGAGAAAGTGAGAAAAATCCAACTTTGATTCTTTACACAGATGGATATTCATACAGCAGGATCAGAGTCCTGCTGCAGGTTTCTGGAAACAACTAAAGCGGTGATCAGTAACTGCAAGAGGAGCCTTAGTATCACTAATAGAATCTGCAATGATTAACTTACAGAATCTGTGTTATGCACTGAACGCTTCTTGCAGAATCTTGCTCTTGCAAGCAGGCAAGCAAAGCACTGAGACTTATCAGTGAAAACCAGTTTCTGAGGGATGTTGCAACATCGGCCTCTATGCGTTAAACCGAAGATAACACGCCCTTGCTCACCCTTGGACACAAAACATTGAGATTAAAAGCTTGCAGAACAAGCAGGACAAAGGCGTGTTCTATTATTACTAGAAGCAGCAGTAGAAACATTATTAGTGTTAGTATTATTACAGAGCAAAATGTAAAGACGATTATATTTATTTGCATTTACTGGACCGTTTTTTCGTTACATAAGCTGTCTAACAAAAGTACAACTGTGCCGTTTTAACCTTTCAGCTTAGCTTCAATTCTCAGAGCCGCCTGTAGGTGCTGCTAAAGCGCCATGTTTAATGAAGTCAACGCAGAAGAACGTCACGTGATTCTGCGGACGCGTTGGCCTGGCAACTGCAGCAAACCTTTATCTGGTGCTTAAAGGTAAGAATGAGGGGGGGAAATACAATGACGCATTTAAACATGCGCTGATAACGTTTTCTAAGCCTGATTAGACAGTCAGGTAAACCTCGCAAGGAGCTTCTTTAAATATAAAATGTCCCTTAACGTATCCAGGCCCAAGTAAATGTATCGTCGCTAATATGCTACATGGGATTAGCTTTGTGCTAATTCGCAATAATTCACGTCTGTGGTTAAATGGTAAACGTGATAGCTTCGAGAAGTGTTCGAACTGATTTTTTTTCCCTCAAATGTGCCATTGAAATATTTATATGTACATAAAAATGTTTAAGAAAAGTCAACATGGAAGGGTCACGTCAGCTTTTAGCACTACATTTGGAGATGAATGTGGCGTGTTCGTGAATTAGTGTTTAATTGATCATTTTGAGTTCGCTAGATAACAGACATGTTTTAAATGTAAAAAGAAAACAAAACATATTTTTTCTTACCTTTCAGCACGCGCCCACAAGACACAGCGATGCCCGAGGTCAAGTCGATATTGAGAGAAGTTCTGCCTAAGCAAGGTTTGCATGGCAGCTTCTTGCTACCTCAACAGCAGTAGTTACAAAAGCTTGTTTGTGGTGATGCTCCGTATGACTAGTGAACTATTTAGACATCTGCAAACCCTTGCACAACTAGTCAAAGATTCCTCTGTGTTCCCTTCTTATCAGTATCTGCGCTCAGTCAACCAGTTGGACTAGAAATAGAATTATTTGCAAAATTATTCGTACCCTCTTTAGTTCCTCATAATTTGCCACGTTATGATAAACCTCATTGGATTTTATTGGGATTTTCTGTGATCCAGGAAGACATGACTATGTATAGCTATGAGGTTAATGGAAAATACAAGATTTTCTAAATTGTTTGGGAATAAGAATGAGGAAAAAGCTTATTTTTCTTCTTTTACCAAAAATATTTTTTTCTAAAAAGACTAAAAAGCTAAAAGAAAAAAAGGGGGTTTTGTTTCCACTGAAAGTTAAACCTCTATTGCAGTCACAAATATTTTGCAGCCTCTTACGATAACCTGTGTTGATTCCATCCATCCTCCCATAAAGATTAAATCTTTATGGGATTTAATCTTAAACGAGAGACATTTCACAACATAGATTCTGTTATATTTTACTTTATAGTTTCCCTGCTGTAGAATGTTGATAACAGTAATAAATGTGAATTGAGTTGATCGATCACATATAAATCACAATAGCATGAAAATGTTTGGACATTCTGGGTTTCCGTGTCTATAAAGAACATAATCAGTGAGGAACTTCTCTGATTTCTCAGAATAAAGCATAGAGCAAACATGTGAAATGAATGTTTAGCAATTAAATAATAAATCCAGGTTATTTAAAAAAAAAAAAAAAAAACAACTTTCAGGATCTTTTTATTTTTACTGCATCCACAGGACAGCTCTACATGGAAGACGTCCCAACCATGGTCCTGTGTAAGCCAAAGCTGCTCCCACTCAAATCAGTCACCCTGGAGAAACTGGAGAAGATGCAGATGGAGGCTCAAGAGGCCGTCAAGCAGCAGGAACTGGCAATGAAGGAGCAAGGACAGCAGATGCCCAGTTGAGGACTTGAAACCACACAAAAAACAAAAAAAAAAAAAACACGACTTTTTGATAAAGAGCACAAGTCCAATGATTCAAACATTGGCGAGAAAGTATTTTTTGTAATCAGTGGAACAAACTTAAGTTATACTTTTTCGTAAGTGAGCAGACGCTTTAACAAAGCTCCAGACTCGTAAGTTTGTTTGTAGCAGCAGCTTATCTGAGGAATTGTGCAACATGTAGTGATTATTTTAATAGTGACAATAATAGGGGGGAAAAAAACAAATATTTTATAATTAATCAATAAACAAAGAATTTATGCCATAAATTGCTGCCTAAGTACAAAAATAAACCATTACATGTCATCTGATGGATGTTTTTTGTTTTGATGTGTTCCAGCACAGCGTAGACATGAAGAACAGTATACAGAGAGAGCAGCCAGTTTTACACCCGTTATGACATTGAACTAACACCCTCCCTTTATTTATTTATTTTTTTCTTTATTTCTTCCACAGATTCATAAAGCTCTTATCACAAATTAGTTATCTTGGTACAAACACTGCTGTTGGAAAACAAAAGGAGTAGCAGTAAAACAGAAAAGAAAAAAAATCTGTACAAAACAACATGGAATGACTGACACTGAGAGGTGTGGCACTTTAAGGGATAGCTTATGTAAATGTTTGTATAGAAACACTGAAGTAAAGTGGTCTACTTCAGTTTAAATCAAAAGTGCAGCTTTTCTTTTTTTTTACCCAGAATTATACCGCTGGAAGGGAGAACATTTTACTTCACCATTAAAAAAAAAAAAAAAAAAAAAAAAATAATGCAAGTAAAATGATAATTTTTTTTTATTCCACTTATTTTAAGGTATTGTGGGTTATTTAATGGATTAAACATTACCGTTCAAATTTCACAACTCCGCCGTCTCCCTCGCTGACGAACCTTTTTCGGTTTCTGACAAACAGATCACAGAGAGCACCAATGAGCGCAGCAGGAAAAACAAACCACTGTCGGATCTCTGCAGATGTGGGTGAAATTAAAAAGCACTCACCGGTGCGGACACTGATCTCTTAATTTGACACCAATGACTCCCATGTGAAAGCTCTTCTCCACAAATTGCTCCAGGATAAAATATGCAAGAGGAACATCGATGTTTATCTCATCAATGTCCATGTAAACTCGTTCATAGCCCTGGAAGAGAGAAGAAATAAAAAAAAAAAAATCTTCAGGATTGAATGAGTTTCACTTGCAGTGCCCGATTCAAACAGCAGGTGGCTCCCTACCCTTCGCATTTGGTCCTCTGTGATGATGGAAGACAGAGAGAGTGACTTGAGTAGCTGCAGCACCATTTTGAAAGTTTTCTCCCCTCGGGACTCCAACACCATCACGATGGCCTGCCGAGAGCATCACAGGTTTTCAGAAAAACGCAACTGAAAATACACAGCAGCTGCTGCAGCAGGGAGGCGGACAAGGCGCTGCGCGTACCTCATAGACAAACTCGTGGTGGAAATGCGGGACCTCCAGGTCTCGAAGGCATCTCTCTGCCTCCTTGCCGTCTCCAGACAGGATGTACTCCTTCAGGAGCAGGTTCATCTGAAAACGGAAGATCCAGAATGAAATTTACTCAGCTTTAGCTAAATATGATTTATGTTTTGGTTGCAAAAGCCTACAATTGTGATACTGTATTTCAATGAATGTCAAAAGTTTCCATGTTTTCAAGGGCAGTCTTCACTTTACCAGAAAGTGAAAACTGCACTTCTCTGTCTAGTGAAGTGCAATCACTAGATTGTACTCTACCTCTTTGATGAGTTGTATGACGGGTCGCTGGCCTCCGCCCATCCCCCAGTGGTTGTCGATGCGAAGGCCGCCCATGCTCATCTTCAGCAGCACGGCTGCTCGATCTAGCGCCGCTCTGCAGATTCGATAAAGCCAGTCAATTTGCGGGGTTTACAGAAATTTCCATAATTCAGGCCAATAGAGTCTCTTCAAATGTTTCTGCTAGTATTTTATTAACTGAAATTTAGCTCGGATGCTTTTGGAAGTGGCTACGCTTGGATCCTGAACCATGTCCCAAATCTTGGAATAGACCAGTTTCACACTGCCAGCCTAACTTTTTAAACTCAGAAGTGACAGTCTTTGGACGTGAGGGTGTATTAACTAATGCTTCAAACTGACAGGATAAAGACACTTGAAAGTTTCTTAACTAAATATTTACCCAAGTTCTTTCTTAGGCTCATAAAGACATTTCCACCAATCTATCAAACTGTCTCAGTCGCAAAACTGTACATTTTTACTGCAGGTTGCTGAGCTATTTGCTCAACAATCATTTTTGATGCACTTAATCTTACCAAATAATTTAAATAACCCATTATGAGTGTCAATTTTTAGCTAGTACAACTGAAAATCTGCTACGTTAAGTTGCATTTTCACCATGCAGTAGTAAACAGACAATAGAAAACAAGTAGAAGTGCCTCCATAAACGTTGAATACCTTGCATGTTCACAGTCAACTTTGCCTTTGTAGCCGTCAATGTAACTTTTGGACAGTATCTGGTCGCTAACAGCCCGAGCGATGAACTGGCCGACCAACTGAAAGGAGAACATAAATGAGAAGAATGTGAATTTTAACATTGTTAAACAACGCTACATTTGTGCAATAAAAATTGCAACAGTTCTTTCTTGAAACGTTTTTCTCTCCAGTTTATTACAGAATTTTGAAGGTTTCACAGACTCAAATTTAAGACCTACACATCCACAGAAATGCACAAATTTCAGCCACAAAAATGGCAATAAATTTGCACTTACACGTGACGGATGAAAAAAATAAAAAAATGTAGCCAGCTAGCATTATGTTAGCAGCACGCCTCAACCGTCTACACTCCGCAATGAGTGTGACTCAAACATTTGTCTGACAAAAGTCAGGTAAATGTACGTAGAATATACGAGATTAAATAGTCCTCGTCAAGACAAAAATTTAAAACCTGTGATTGAAACATTAAAGGCAAACTTAGTTTTTAAAACGAACTGAAGACATTTAAAGCGCGTATTTTTAGATAAATTCAGGACTGAAGATGTACAGACACCCTGAATCAGAAACCAACTGGGTAAATGAGACATTTACAGCTGTACCGTGCCAAAGATGTAATGAAGTGCACGCATCCCAAACAAACACTGACATAACAACGGTGGCCTCGGGGGGACATGCATCTTTGTTTACAGCAGCGTGGGCCGCACTGTTTTGGGAGAGGAAAGAGCCGGCTCTGCTGTTCTGGCCTCCATAAAGCATGAGCTCATTTGTTTCTCTTCCAGACCAGAGGCAGCTACATTACAACGCGGCGCAGCGGCCAGACCGAGGCGCATGCGAAACTGAGAGAAGCCTCCCCCCTACCCACCCCCGCCCCGAGTGAAAGTGCGGGGTATGCAGAGGTGTGGGGGAAGGGCAGAGTCATTAAGCCCCACCGAACCCACCCAGGGGCAAGAGACGGAGAAAGAGAGCAGTCGACTGGTCAGATAAATCAGACCGTGTAAGGAGGGGAGTGGGCCATGTTTTTGTTTTTATTTTTTGCCGAGTTTGCATTTTACAAGAAACGATAGACAATGGCAAAGGATTTCATGTGTGCGCAGACTGAAAAGGAAAGGGCTCACAGACTCACACAGAGGCTCTTCTCTCACAAGCCAACAGATAGAAACCGCAGCGTTATTCCCCTCTGCCAAACCACCAGCAGAGGTAAAACGCCTCCTCAGAAACGAAACCAGCAGCCTTGACAAGAACGTATTGTGTAACGTGGGATGGACATAAAGTAGTAATAGTTACCAAACAATTATTAACCCAACATGGCTTGCTGCAAACTGTGAACTCAACTTGTACAGCTGTCTTTTGGGCACCACCACCATACGAGTCGGTTGCTTAAGCCTGTCGCAATTAATCGATTAATTGTATGACACATTAAAAATTCAATTCTTATGAATAATATTCTCTGAAAGGCAATTTTGTCCACAGAGACATCAGAATCCATTTCATTTGTGGTTTCGGTTTGTGTGTGATGTTTACCGTTTTAGTTGCCTTCTGTTTTGGATATTTAAAACATCTTCAAGTTACAGTGTGACCTGTTCTGTACTAGGGCTGTATAATAATATCGATATATTGCTATTTTTTTTCCTAGACAAAAAAAAAAAAAAAAAAAAAAAAAATTGATATTCATCTGCAAGTATCGTAACATCCACCTGTCACCTTTCTCACTCATTGCTTGCTTTGCACCAGGTCATCAGACTTAGAGCGATTCCTTCAGATGTTCAGGTTTAAAAGGTATCAAACTATTCAGAGCAGGTACTTGGTGCATTTTATTTACTTTACAAATGCATGTCAGCTACGGTTTGTACTGTTTCAATTAAAGAAACATGTTTTCTCACCACGTCTTTGATTCATTTTGTCCAGCTGTCAACTTTAAGTCTGTGTCCAATCAAAGTCAGGTATTGTGTAGTTGGTGCTTTTAATCAGTTTTCAGTTAAATTAATTCAATCCAACTTTATAACAAAATGTCACCAAAATTACTCTGTCCCTCTAAAATCCCTCAGAAAATCACAAAAGTGTATTGAATTGTATTGTTTACTGAATATCGCAATATATATCGTATCGTGGGCGGAATATTGTGTATCGTATCGTAAGATTATTGTATCACTACAGCCCTATTCTGTACATAATTAAACATGTTTTGGTCTCTGAGGAAGCAAACTTGCATTATTATGAAATTGTCAATATATTACTTAAAATGACAATGTAATTGTTTATATTGCTGGGACAAAGTATGTGTCATCATGGCTTTGGATGATCTCTAGTAACCAAACACTGCTTTAAACTTCACTAAAAACACACACACTTTCAAAAAGCAAAAAGTCAACCCTGGCCAACACAAACTTCATGTCGGAGGTTTTGGAAACTCACTTGAGGCGCTCCAGGTGTGTCCAGGACCAGATCCGGCAGATCTCTGAGCAGCTTGTCGAAAGAGGACTCCATGTCGCTGTGGGAGAGAACGCTTCCGCACAGGTCCACCAGCAGCCTGGAGGTGAGCTCCCGCTGGCTGGCCTTGGCCTCCAGGGCCAGAGACACGGCGAGCGACGGGACCTCGCTCCGCATGGGGCCCAGGTTCAAGTCCGCAAGCAGCTCCTGACAAAAGCGGGAAAAGAAATTTTGTTTTGAGCTACTCTCTCAAGGCGGCAAAAGAAAATCCGGTGGAAGGAGGTTTTCTACACGGTGGAGCGCTTACCGCTACTTCGTTTGTATCTCCGTGTTCAAAGTACTCTTGCACTATCGGGGTGACCGTCTTCTCAAAGTCCCTCTCATCCAGCGGAGGCACCACAGTCTCGTACACACAGTTTTCCTGTCCAAAAAGAAGAGAGCAATTATTTTCCCATTTTCTTGTGTTAGCAGGACAGATGCCAAATCTGCACCATAAACTTCAAATTCACCTTCAAACATGTTAACTAAATAACCGGCTAATTTTTGCTCGTTTTGCTTGTGAAAACGAGCAAAAACAACGAATATTTTGCAAACACTTCCAAAACCCTGCTGTTTTGAAGTGCAGATCAAATCCGAGTGAATACGCCGCTGAACGATTGTCCTAAATGCAAATGTAATTACCTGATCTTCGTCGAAGTTGGGGTCTTTCTTGTCCACCTCCACCGGTTCGTAAACTTCACCCGATCTTCCCCACACGCCCTTTCCTCCCGCTCCACCTGCAGGTAAAATGTCGGAGATAAAGTTACTGCCCTGACATCTGCTCATGTTAACTCAACAAGGGTTGGTGAGAAACTGCAGGTTTAGTGTCTTGCGCACGTTAGTCAGCGGAAACATGAGCCGAAGCATTTTTCCCCAGGTTCCACCAGCACAAATTTAAGACTTTTTAAGACCAGCGCAGCATCGTATGGGTTGGCAATAGAAGTGAGCCGGTGGCGACGACAAACAGGCAACGGCTCACGATGGACGCAAAAAAAGCTAACTAGGGTATATTAGCTGCTAGTTAGCAGTAGCCACAACCACACACACACACACACACATTTCCAATCAAGTTCAGTACTGTACGTAAAAGACAAAAACAAGCATCATTGCATTTGCTGCCAACATGGAGATCAGGCTACATATTTAGTGTAGGCGCAAACAAACGCATAAAAAAACAATTGAAGGGTGAGCCCCCAGCAGATTGCAGACAGTTTAAGAACATCAAAGCAGCTTGAACACATCCTTTAAACCCCCCATCAGTTCCACCCATTTTGTGGGTTGAGCACTATATTTAGCTCATCCCACATTAGTTGAGAATCCGTCCCACTTCTGTGTTAAAACGGCTTGCTTTCTCGTTTGTTTTACTAAAAGAAAAAAAAAAGAAAGCAGCACGCCCACACTAAATGTCTCTCACCTCAACTAAAATGCAACACAGATCAAATGCAGAACAGCCCAGAGCTCAAATTGCACGGCTTCGCTGATGCGAGAGAACTGTTGTGTAACCAAGACAGGACAGATTCGGTGCCAAGAAAAACTGGACATGCCCTTTAGTCTGCGGCCCATGGGAAGAAGGCAAGTGGGCAAACCCAACTGCAGTCTGAAGGAGAGGATAGATGAGTTGCATCACTAAAGAGGCAAAACTTTTTGCTCCGAGCAAGAGGTTGTCTCTCTTTAGCAATGCATTCAGATGTGCTAGAATGACAGTAATTCATGGGGTTTTTTTTAGCCAAACATACTAAGGTAGAAATTGTAGACTAATAAATTCTGCAGATTCCAATCAGAAAAACATAAAGCTGATGCTACGCGACACAAAATCAGAAGTATTTTTGGTCTAGTCTCTAACACAAATATCTTGGTAAACACGAAATAAGACAAAACTAACAAGTAGCTTTTCACCAAGATATAGGAGGGCATATTAAGTCAAAAATTCCTTCATACTGATGAAAAAATATGAGCTATAAATTAAATAATAAATAATCTGCTATGTTACAGATTATGATACGTCTTGTTAGACTGGCACATTATTTCATATATAACTAGTTTTTTTTTAATCTATTTTAAGTAATTGACTTAAAACGAGCTTCTCTATTGTGTTGACAAGTTACTTGTCAGTTTTGTCTTATTTCAAGCGCACAGAGATATTTGCACTAGAAACAAGACCAAAAATACTCGGTAATGTTGTGTTTTTTGCAGTGATGCTGGCTGGGTTCCGCATCAGACCTGCAGTGGAAAATTCCAGGAAGGCTCGGATGCACGGGGGACACGAACGGAGGCTTGCTTCAAGGATTTGAGCCGCTCAAGATCAACCGGCTAATTGGTTTATGGATCGGCGCTGGAAGGGCTACCGCAGGAAGCAGCGAGTCCCTCCGACCCACTGGGAGAGGTGGATGCCTGACGCGGCCCAAAGCACAGACAGAAGAAATATTGAGGAAGCGTCGCCATGTCACCTTTTTTCGGGAGGCCTCTGCCCTTCCCCATGCGGGACTTTCGGTCGAGCAGCTTGCTCTTGGGACTCGTCGGCGCCATGGAGGTTCCCCTCACCACTTCCCCGTTGTCACTGAGGGAGTCCCCCCTGCCCGAGTCCCTGGAGGAGTTTTTCCGCAGCCTCCGCTTGGCCTTTGCCTTCAGGCGAGCCTCGTGGATGGTGTTGCTGGTCGAAGACACCCAGTTACCGTTGATCTCGTTGATGGCGTTCTTGTTGGAGACGCCGGATCCCCCATTGTCTTCCTCGGCAGAAATGAAGGAGTCGCTGAGGTCCCCGGCCTCTGTCAAGACACAGCAGAACGAGTCGCCGTGCGTTTGTTACCATCGGTCGGCGCTTTCACACCGCACAAAGACAGTTTTTTCCATTTGGCATTTGGGTTTGCCTTTTCAGATTTCTACCTGAAAATATGTCCAGAATAATGTTTAACGTTGACGTTTTGACCCAACAAAACTAGAAGGTGAAAGATTATTTCGTTAATCAAAAGTACTTAATGTTTTAATCTATATACAGGAAATCAACATGTTGGACAAATGAGCAAACTCAATTTGCTACTATTTGTGATATAAATCAGTTATAATAATTTTTCTGAAATTGACAGTAACACACAGATTAGTAATTATATCAAAAACCGAGAAAGTTTGATTTTTTAAAATTCTATAAATGGTGTATTTGCTTCAATGCAGAATGTTCTCCCACTGTTTTTAAATTGTGAAAAATGTCAGTTTCTATAGCAACAAATATGACCTTTTGGCTGACCTCTTAACTGTCACCTGCTTCAATCTCTAAAAAAAAAATCTAAGCATTCTTCAAAATGCTGTTTATTTAACGCTTTATTGCTACATCTAAAAATAACAAATTATGCATTTGTTGATATTTCGGTTGATGGCCGTTTAGAAATGACAGCTTTTTAGACGCCATCTTAATTTTTTTCTATTACTCTTTCAAATCAAATAGTTTTGATCAGACGCACATTTCATTTAACTTCTCTGAAAATAACTACATTGCATTTAGGTGAAATTAGCGTATTTATCATCCTCAGCTACAAAAAATGCGAGTAGAAAAACGGATTGAATTCAGGGTGTAGTGACAGGAAACACGAAAATCACCCACTTCCACATTTAAAAAAAGTCCCACTACCCTATATCGGTCCCAGCTGATTAAGCGTTTGAGGTTTTCACACTTACCAACAGGGTTTGCGTTCAGCCAAGCCTCGCAGTCAGCTGCCATAGTTTACAGTAGAAAAGAGCCTTTGCAGCAGAACCGTGCAAAAACAAGAATCACCGAAGATAACTGCAAAAAAAAGGGAGGAAAATCTTTTTTACTGAAAAAGTACATATTTGGATGCAGACGCGTAGCGATGATTTGCCCAGACGAGTCGCAGCACAACCCTGCCGCCTCCCTCAACCATTTTCATTCAAAGACGTACTGTTGGCAAACAATGGCTAACGCGGTTTAAAGCGATACTGTTCATATTGTAGTCCATTTCCCTGGTGTTTATTTGACGGAAACAGGGTGACTTATTGCATACAACTACAAAAATGCAGTGCACAGCAGGAGTAACCGTTCTCTTGCGTCGTTAACTTATCTTACCTCGAAGCCCACACGTTAGTGAAAGATAACATCCAACGGTCAGCAGCTAAATGAACGAAGCTATTAGCTTTCTAACAGTGCCGAAGTTTTAAATGCACAAATGTGCCTATTCAAATGTTTTACTCGATAACAAGATTGTGAAACACCTACCGTTTCGCACCGTGAAGCTTTAAACTCTGACGCGAACGCTGTTGTTTTTGTTTCGCTTACCCAGCAACGCAGTCACTTAAGGCTTGTGTTTTTCTCATCTGATTGGTCCAGAGGAGGGGGCTGTTTCAGGGCAGCCAATCAGAGCGCAACAGAGAATTTCCTTCTAGAAAGTTCGATGTAGATCCATGAGGTCGTGTTGACTGTGAAGTGCTGCCCCCTGTCGTACAGCAGAGTATGTACGCTGTATCTTGGATATGGATGTCACGGTTTAATACAGCGACTAAATCCACATTTTTGCATAGAAAATAGTGACGTAAATAGCTATGCTACTTTAAAACTTTTTTTTAAAATGCAAAGTAGGGTTACAAGCATAAACAACCAGATATCAGGCAATAATAGACAGAACAATACACAAATTATTCACATGTATTTTTTGAATTAATATAACATATTTCAAAGCAACCTCTAATAAATGTAAACCTCCAGACTTAAAGACATTAAGAAAAACAAAAAGCCTTTGTGCAACAGCACCACACTACACTTATGGAAAGTAAATACATTTCAGCTGGTGAACAAGCAAGGAAAAAAAATAATTAAAAAAAATAATAATCTTGTAGATTCATAGTTTTACCCATACAATGCAAATATTTCAGCCTATGATTAAAGTAATACTTTTCAGTGTAGGCTGTTTATAAATGTCTGAATCATTGTTCACCTTGTTCACATGGATGTAATCCCAGGAGCATTTCTGGAACAATCTGGAAATTTCTAGAAAATTAGAACTAACACACAAGCTCCTCTTGACAAATTAAAAGGGAGGAAGCTCACATGAACAGGGAGATATTAAGATTTATATTAAATCTGCATTGGCTGATCTATTATGCTGTAGTTGCACAACAAAACTAAAACAAATAGTAAAAGACATGACAGAGCAGAAAAACATAGAGCATTATTTTGAAACGGAAGGAAATTAATGCATTTGCTTTCAATTGTTTACAAATAAAAATCTGAACAGTATTTATTAAGTACAATTCAGAGACCTCAGAACAAAAGCTCTAGTTATACTTAGTTCACTCATTCTGAAGGAAACTGGTTACAACATTGTTTTTTTAGGGATATCAAATACAAAACGAGAAGCCATAGGATGGGATTTATTAGATTGTTTGCATTTTATAATGGCTGGCATAGTTTTAGGCATTTGCAACATTTTCTTTTTGCATCACAAATGTATGGAAACAGTCCCTGTAAACAATACTATTATCGATTTCACAAGATCCGCACCCAGAGAATAACAGATTCTGGCTTGATACTCTTGTTACAGAACATAAAAATTTTTTTTAAAAAAATGCATGGTCAAGTTTAATGCTTGAGCTGCAGACATATGATATGGCACATTAGACTGGGATTGTCTTAGGAAGCAAAGATTTTAGCAAAAATCTATTGAAAAAATAAAACATTTCCATAATTTCATTGTTGGAAACTACAGTGATGTGAGTTTACCTGAAAGATTTGCAGTCAGCCACATTCAATTAAAGCCATAGATGTAAATATATAAATGTTATTTATACAATAAACTGATTTTGATAAATATAACAAGCCTGAGAAAGTGTTCTACTTTCTTTTAACTGAAAAAAAAACACAAAAACATTTTGCCCCTGAGAGCTCAGGCTGTAACACAAATAAATGGACAAAATGCAAATAATCTTAAGAAACAATTTGATTTGGACAGACGTTGCATGGCATTTAGAACGAAGAAACAAAATCAACACACCAAATATGGAAGTTTACTACAAACCTGCTCATGGCCGTTTTAAATCATCGCGACCAGAAAATATCTGCCAAAAGCCTTACACAACTGTTTTATTTAAATATGCAAATAATTAGATTTAACTTAAAACAGAAAATAGCATATTCCCAGATTAACTTTTTGTAGCAAAACAAAAATAAATAAATATATATGTTGTTTTTGTTTAGTTTTTTTTTTCAGAAAAACTTGCATAAGAACTCTGGGAAGACAGTCATTAAAAGCAGTCCACAGTGTAAACCTCCTTTACAATTCACTTCATGTATGTACAAAATCGAAGAGTTCAAGACCTTTTAGTTTAATTTAAGCATAATAAAAACTACCACAACAGTCCAAAAAAAAAAAAATTCAAGCTTCTGTTTGTCACATTATCCATGTTGTTTTTTTCCTCCCTCTTCTTTCTGTAGCTCAACACAAACTCCACATGTTCACAGATCTTCCCCCTGCTGTGTACTGTATGTTGGAGGTCAAGGGTCAAGCTGGTGTCAGTGCGCCGCGGAGGGTTCAGCCAGCACACTGGACAGGCCGTTCTCTGCCAGCTGGGACAGGTATTTCTGTGAAAATGAAACCATATGACTAAACTTCAAATTCCAGCATTCGTTCACCACAATAGCATAGCATTTGCACTACATCACACAGCCCTGAACTTTACATTTTTAAAATCTGACTGATGAAGGTTTGGCTGTTAAACCAAACAGGCTCAACAGAACCAACAAAGACATTAACATGCTTTTGTTTCTGTTGTTCACCAGACGTGCAGTTGAATGTCACCAACACCCCATCCTGCTCAGATAGGTATGAAGTGAAAATGTAGATATGTAAATACTTCATATTTTATTTATACATATATATCATATACAGTCGGAGTTTGAGAGATGTACCTGCAGGTTTCTGTAGTGTACGGTGCTGCGACAGTGAGTGGTTTTTGCAGTGTCCTCGCTGCTGTAGAACAAGCCACACAGTTTGCAGTAGAAGCCGGTTCTTGGCTCAATGAACTCCACTCCTGTCAGAGAGAGAGAGAGAAAACCAACAGTCCAACACCACCCAGAACCAGAACAACACACGACTCATGGGTCTCGGCCAGGAGAAGCAGGGAACCTCACATAGGACTTGGCAAAACTTTTCTTTTTTGTCATTCTCCTTGTGTGATGTTTGTGACAACATTTTAAAAAGTATCGTTGTTCAGTCTTCAACAGTCAGGTCTAATGTGCTTGCGTGATTTATTATTTAAAAAAGTTGTTTCATCAGAAGTAAGGCAATTGTTCTGTTAAAAGAAGGCTGCTGTCTGTCTCTGTCCCTAAAGGTGGCATGACTTTGCACTGAATTAGAGTAAAAATATTTAAAGTGATGATCTCTGACAGGCTGAATTTTATAGATCAAAATTGTGTTTTCGTGTTTGCTTTCTTGTAGTTCTTATCATTTTTTCAGTTTTTACAAAGTCATTCATATTAACTCTCCTTTAAACACATTAAAAAACCTTTAATAATCCTTGTTTTCAAAGAACCATGATCTCACTTAAATTTGTTATGGACACATTCAATCAGAGTCTAATTGCTAAGAGTCTAAAAAAAAAATATATATATATATATATATATATATATATATATATATATATATATCTATATATAGATAAATATAGATTTTT
>CAEGAF010046515.1:0-11124 GCA_903067075.1 Micropoecilia bifurca
CCTTTTTAACCTGAACATCTGAAGGAATCACTCTAAGCCTGATGACCTGGTGAAGCAAGCAGTGAGGGAACAAGGTGGCAGTTGGATGTTACGATACTTGCGGATGAATATCGATTTTTTTCTAGGAAAGAAAATGTCAATATATATCGCAAAATCGATATTATTACACAGCCCTAGGTTTTATATCTTGTTGAAAAGTTACTTGTTAGTTTAATCTTATCCCAAGTGTCCGAAGATAATTGCACTAGAAACTAGATAAAAAATACTCAGTAAGGTTTTGTTTGTGCAATGTAAATATATGGCTGTGTGATAAATAATTTTTTTGGTTTTTGAAGGTTTAATTTTTGTAAAATCTGGATTTGGCCGCCGGCCGTTGAGTTTGACTCGTCTCTAATGTCCGTCCTGTTACTCCTGTTGAATTAACCCAGCCATGCTAGCCGCCTCGTTTTCAATAAAGACGTGAATAACGTGTCACCTTGATCCCTTCTATCCTGAAGCCCAGCGTGTTGGTGGAGCTCATGCTGTCCCTCCACTGCATGTAGCAAGGTTTGGTGATGCCGCGCTGGAAATGCTCCTGAGGACTTGGGCCTTCCCTGTCCACCTCCATCATCTTCTTGTACAGGTCCTCCCGAAGCTTGGGCCGCTCTCTCGCCCGGACGAGCTCCTCCTCCAGGTACGTCCTTCAACACGGGGTGAAAAAGGCACAAAATGAACGTTTTCTTTCCACATTTAGATGCTTCAAATCATCAAATGAGTTAATTATGGACCAAAATAACCTGCAAAACCTGCACATTTTAAAATGGGTAATTTAGGATAACAAGGGTAAATCTATGCAAACCATTCTGCCCAGTTGCGAAAAGGCAACAATCCTTTAAACCGGTTATTCTGGTCTTACAGGCAACAACACCCAGAAACAGTTTCTGCAGGTTTCAGCAAGTAAAACCTTTTTAATGCCACATTGAATTAAGTTTAAGACATAAAACAATAAATACAGTAAATGGGTGGAAGATGATACTGTGAAATGTTTCCTTCAAAATGTTGCCTATTAGAAAACCACACATATCAGAAAACAAGCTAGAAGGTAAGTATTTGAGGCCATGTTACATTTCTTCTGATGAATTTAAGATGTTTTAGTTTTAGTTACATTAATTTAAGATTTTTCTGGATTCCCAGACAACAGAGATCAGTATCTTACACCTCAGTTGAAGGATTTTGTCCCACTCAACGACAAATACCCTGTTTAACGTCATGCTGCTACAGTGTCTGATTTAAATCCATTCCAAACCTTTATTTAGTTTTGTTTAAAACCTCTGCAACACGTTTGAGCTGAAGGTGCCAAACCGATGCTTGAACATCCTCCTCCCATCAAAATGTCCCCTAATTTAGACCTTTTAATGACTCAACTTATCTTTCTTCTGATTTTAAAATGTGTCTGTTGATGTGAAACCTTTGAGTGTGACATAAATTCGGAAGGTCAACCAGAGCGGTGCTTCCTGTATTTCTACAGAGACATTTAATGAACTCATTTCTACATTTGCTGCACAAAAGTCAAGAGGTTTCTGCAGTTGATGCTGCTTCACGCAGGACAGAAAACGACAACATACAAAATGATCTGCAATGTTTGGAGTCACACTGTCGATGACAGGTTTTGCACTTCGCCGTCCTTATATTCACAGCAAACAGTTCTGAGCAAACAGATGTGAATTTCAGTTTCAGTTTGCTGGCTCCACTTCCTCTGTGCTAAAGAGGGAAGCTACGAGGAGACTCCTGTGTGCAGCACTTCGCTGTGTGAAAGCCTGAGTGTGTGTTTGTGCAAGTTGGTGGTTTTGCAACTTTGTGGCTGAGAGCGTTTTTGACAAAGGGGAGTCTCCAGGGACACCCTGAGCGTGCAAACGTGTGTATAAACATCTCAGATGTACAGACCGACTCTCACAGAGGTAGATAAGTAAAAAACAAATAGTTCATGGCTGCGGTGATGTACATTTGTAACGCTGTCGCACGTACTTGGTCACTTGCCTGCCGCTTTGCTGCAGGTTTGTGCATGAGTGTTCACCTGTCCAGTCAGACGCTGCGCATGCATCCACATGTCTGTGCATGCAAAAGAGGCATGCATACATGAATTAATGCATGCATTCATGCGTGTATGAATGTGTAGAGTTGTGCAGACTAACAGTGAGGCCCTCCACCCGCTGTGGCAGGAAGCCAAGCATACAGCCTGCAGTTACAACAGGTGTTCCCTTAAAGAGGCAAGCCGAGACAGGCAGCTTGTGCTGTGGCCTATCTCCGCTTTTGTAGTTCATCTACACCTTAAAATGACGAATAATCAATGATTAAAAACTGACAAAACCAGTGTTTGACAGGTCTAGCTTCTCACCTCACTCCCATTTTGCAGTCCATCACGTTTGGATGGTTGAAGCCAGCCAGCAGGTCGGTCATCTGCACGAAGAACTCTCCGTCGTTTTCCACGATTCCTTGGTAGCGCGGAACAAACTGGACCAGCACGTCGTTTTGCAGATCCTCAAAACACTTCTTCTCGTTCTCTGATAGCTTTTTCAGAATGGTGTCCTCTTCTGCAGCTTTGAAGTTTCCTGAGAACAGAGAAAGACGGTTTTTCATTCTTCATATTAGACAAAGAACATACCTGCATAGGAATGGAGAAAGGTACAATCGCTGAATAGAGCTGAATGTGAATTCCTGAAGTATGTTGCAAGGCTGAGACAAGTAGACCATGAAGGAAAGCAACAAGCCTACTTTCTGTCATCCATAACAGATGACGCCATTTTCACCAAAGCTTCTTTATTGCTTTCAGTAGCTCAGCTTCCTTGTAAACACCAAGTTCATTCTGAGGAATGTGAACAAAGTGTTTCTTCCACGCTCAAGGTTTTTCATTAGAGAAACATTTCTCAGGTTGTTTTGACTTCTTGAGAAGAATAGAAAAGAGAAACGCTTGGTTAATGTTGCTCTTGTTCTTGGCAGATATTCAAAATAAATAAAGGTGGAATCCTGGAAATGTTCCTTAGCGTGACAGGGGAGGATTTCCATTAGAAATGCATGAATTTGATGTTTTTCTTTGCTCTTTTTTCATCTTATTATTGCTGCAAAATTTTTGTTTTTAATAAGTTATAATCACCCTTATGCCCAGCTAGCTGGACCCAGTTTACTTTCTTCTTTTGGGAAGCTTGCAAGGGCCAGCGGATGTACGTCTTCAGCTTCTTCCAAGCTTTACTCTGTTGAAAACATAGAAAACAACATTTAAAATGTTGTAAAGATAAATTGTGTTATTTCTTCAACATCAGGAAAATGACTGCAAACACACAAAACCTTGCCAAGTATTATTTGCTATAGTTTCTTGCCCAAATATCTCAGTTCACTTGAAATAAGACAAAACTAACTTAAAAATAACTTTTTTGCAAGCTATAATAGTTTGTTTTATGTAAATAATTCCTTAATATTAATAGAAATTAAAAGTGAAATAATCTACCAGTGGAGTTAGTACTCATTTAATCAATATTTAGGCATTATTTACATAAAACAAACTCTTATAACTTGCAGAAAAGTTACTTGTAAGTTTGTTTTGTCTTATTTCAAGTGTAATAAAATATCCATCCATCCATTTTCTTTACACCCTTGTCCCTCAGTGGGGTCAGGAGTGCTGCTGGTGCCCATCTCCAGATATTTGCACTAAAAACTAGATCAAAAATACTTGGTAAAATTTTTGTTTATGCAGTGTAATTTACAAGTAAGACATAGGAGTTTGTTTTAAGACAATAATTTCTTAATATTTATTAAAAAGGATGTACTAGTTCCTCTGTCAGATTATTTCACTTGTAGCATCAAAAAAATGTCAATCTGCCAGTGGAATTGGAACTGGGTTGCTAGGCAACGGGCTGAGCTTGGCTGGTGTTGCTAGGTAACGGCTGAGTGGAATATCCTATCAGTGGAACTAAAACTTTTTCATCAATATTTAGGAATTACTTGCATAAAACCATCTCTTATAACTTGCTGAAAAGTTACTTTTGTTAGTTTTGTCTTATTTCAAATGCAATAGGATGTTTGCACTAGAAACTGTATATATAACGCATATGCTTTGTGTTTTTGCAGGCAGTGTACGATGGTTGGAAACAGCTTCAGGCCCTTTTTGCAGCATCTGAATAGAAATCTGATCACATCGGCAGGCCTGGCCAGCCAATCTGATGCCAGGCTTTCTGTTTTCCTCGATGTGAAGCTTCCAATCTGGGTCAGCTAAATGCCATTTCTGTGGAATCTCCTATCTGTGCAGTATTTCAGCTGTTTTGCAGTTTTCTGGACGTTTATTCCAGATTTGTGGATATAAAAGTGACAAATCCTCTAAAGTAGAACTGTTTAGCTAAGTATTAGTATATTTTATTGACCAACATGTTTTCCTCTTGCCCTGCGACAGACTGGCGACCTGTCCAGGGCAAACCCCGCCTCTCGCCCGGAATGTCAGCTGGAGATCGGCACCAGCAACCCTCCCGACCCCTCCAAGGGACAAGGGTGCAAAGAAAATGGATGGATGGATGGATGTTTTCCTCTTATCATGCAGGCCAAACTGTTTGGTAATAGTTTTTGTGGCTCATCTGCCTGCGGAGGGTAAAAGTGTCTGTTTGCCGAGTCAGCGATCCTCCGCATGGTGGTGTAAGCGATTACATCACAGCAACATGGCAACGTGCAACAGTTCCCTATTCAAAACTGTTTTAATGTCCGTCAGTATGGATTTAATTTATATACTGGTATTATGTTTTACTGAGATGAACCAATAAAGCACAAACACAGGCAGACATGCACTGCAAAATCTCAAAATGTTACCAAGTATTTTTGGTCTAATTTGGTTCAGATGTTACAAAAGGGATCCAAGTCGGCCTAGAGAATTAAATTTATCTTCCTTTTTCTAGTCTTACCCCTTTTAGACAAACTTTAACCTAATTCTAGGCTCTAAAACACTTTGGACTTCTTATTAACCAATAAACTGTTGATAAAAATTAACATCCATAGTATTGCACAATACTATTGTATAATACCATACTATTGTACAATAATACATACAATAGTATACAATAATAGTATTGTAATAGTATAGTATTGTATACTATTACGTATGCAATACATAATAGTATTGTATGCATGTTTTAGTTGTGGACTGCAAAAATGCAAAATCTTATCAAAACATTTTGTCTAGTTTCTTGTGCAAATATTTTAGTACACTTGAAATAAGACAAAACTAACTTACAGGTAACTTTTCAGACAGATATAGGAGCTTGTTTAAGTCAATAATTCCTTAATATTCATAGAAAAGTTCATGAATTGTTTAATTTATAACGAGACATTTTTCCATGTTATAAATTAAACAATCTGCCACTGGAATCAGTACTTTTACTTTTGACTTATGTCAAGTGTACTAAGATATTTGCACTAGAAACTAGACCAAAAATACTTGGTAAAATGTTGTGTTTTCGCTTAAGAAGAAAAAGTTCATCAACCATAAAGCCGAAGATCTGAAAACTAGACTGAGCATCATGGGAGAGTGTTTCTTCTGTCCCCTCAGGGCTTCACAGTGGTCATTTTCTGAGTAAAACAGGAAATGAAACGGGGACTCGGATCGCGGTGAGGCAAAGCTTCATCACTCTTCATGGCCGTCAGTAAGAGCAGGACCAGGTTTCTCCTAAATGTCAGATGATTCGCTTCACTTGCTTGTTTTCTGACGGCAGACAGAAGCGGCAGACTTTCACCAGTGTTTTCACGCTGCAGGTTTTCACATTTACTGAGCTGCAGCTGCTGCTGTTGTTTCTGTCTGGTGCAGCTTTAATGGTTATAATAAGTAACTTTAGTTATTGACCAATTTAGCTTTTTGATACATGTTATGCTTAATTTTTTTTTATCTTAGTTATAAATAAGGTTATAACATCAGATTATTATATATTTTTTGCTTTAAAGTAACGAAATAAAATCATGTGTGATCTGTTGAAATAAAAAAAATATGTTAAGTCAATGATTCATTTTTTGAGTGTAGGGCTGCAACTAACGATTATTTTAGTAGCGATTAATCGGGACAAAAAAATTGACACATAAAATTTACATTACATTAAATTTGAAAAGATGCAAATAAACATTTTATTTCCTAGAATGCCCTAGAAAAGGCCTGATCAGCTGGAGCAAGAGGCAGCTAAATAAAAACATCAACATGTCAACAGCTCAGCTCTTATTCATTTTTATTAACTGATTAATAATTGGGCAATAAAAGCTGTCTAATATTTGCAGAATGTGAAACAAGTGAAGCTAAAATTGACACTTGAGAACTAGAACATTTTTGCAAACATTTTTGCCTTTGATTCAAAATGTATATATTTTTGTTCAAATTTTGCTTAATTACTGCTCTGAGTGTCTTGTTTTTAAAAAAATCCCTTTTTTTGAGTCTGTATATTCCAGTTAACAATTTGTTTATTAAATTAGTTCAATAATCGATTAATCACAATTAATGTGATTAATCGTTTCATCCCGTGTTACAATCACAAATGTCAGTGTACATTACTGCAATATTTAAAGATCAAAGTGTTTAACATATAAAAGAAAAGAAGCAATAAAAGTTATGATCTAGAATTAATCAATGGTCCAGTTATTATTGCAGTTATAACTGCAGTTTTGCAGTTTTCTGGAAGTTTGTAACAGATTAGAGGAGAATAAAAACTGAAATCTGTGTTTCTGATTAAAAAGTCAATCAGGAGTCCCACGGACTTTCTAATCAGATGACTGAATTACGCTGCTCCAGTAATTAATGCGACTAAAGATAAACACAGAGACTTTGAGTTTAAATTTCACACATTTGCTTTCATGGGACGAGACGTGGAAAAGTTCAGGAATGTGAATACTTTTAAAACCAGTAATTTCAAGACTAATATTTAAAGATTAGCTCAATAGATGTTTCCTGATCATGTTTACTAGTTCCTGTTGTTCATGTTTGCACTTAAGATCATTTCAATTAAAATTCCCTTTAGGGCTGAAATGATTAATCAGATTAATTATGATGAGTTGAAATAATCATCAACTAATTTAGTAATCGATTCATCGTTAACTGGACTCAAAAATAGGGCGTTTGGTGAAGACGCAACATATTCAGAGCAGTAATAATGCTAAAATTCAACAAGAAAACATATATTTTGCATTTAAGGTAAGAAAAAAGCTTTTTTGTTATTTCTTATAGTCATAACATGAAAAACGGTTTAAAGAGTGAGAATTTTCAAGCATTATATTTTCAGAGAACATAATTTGAAGCTAGTAAATAGCAGACCTTGTTTTAACGAGGACATAAATTGTTTCTTTGTCACATTCAGCCTTGGGATGGTTGCAGATTGTGCTCATAAATCCCTGTGTAACAAACTGTAGCAGATCTAATCAGTGTGAGAGTAAATCATGTGTTAAATCTGAACTTTGACTTTATCGGACGGCTTTCTGTCCTCTGCTGATGTGTGGATTTTGACGCTGCTTTATTTCGAAGCATGAGACGTGCTGTGCAACTGATCTGAACAGTTACCGTAGCAACCACACGCAGACTGAAGCCAACTTTTCAGGCTCGACGGCGATAATTAATATGCTAGAAACTCCTTTCCTGAACGAATCGCCCCGCAGTCGACCCGTTTTCTGCTCGCTTCTCTGTCTGCGTTTCTCTGACAACGTCTTTGATTCGACTGTTCGCCACAGCCGAAGCGTCAATGAGATGAAGGCTAAAGCTGAGTCTGTCAAGTGTCTGACTTCCTGAAGCAGCTCTTTGTTAAATGTCAAAGGCCAAGACTAAAACTGGAAACCGACCGCAGAAGAAAACATGATTACACAAGAACATGTGCTGAGCTCTGTGTGGGTTTTCTGTTTTCTTGTTTGCTTGTTTTCCGTCAGAGCATCAAGGTGCGTATTTTGACATGATCGTCTTGTTTCCTTTCCAACTTGGAATTGATTCAATGAGAGAAATAAACCGCTGAAATCGGCCTGGGTAGCGTCTGCTAAACGCTGCGCCTGTCAGGAAACATTGTGTTCTGCACTGTAAAACATTTGAAGGTTGTTTAACTTGAAAATGAAAGTCCACCTGCTGCCTGGGAAATGCAACTTAAGTCAACAAGAAAGTTGTTTTTGGTTTTAACTCAGAAATTAAAGTTCATGAAGTTGATTTAACAGCAAGAAACAAGTTGTCTAAACATTGTTTTGTAAGTTCCTTGATCTTGATGTGTGAGTTTTAACTTAAAACAAATAATTATTTCACAATATGCAAGAAAAAAACTCCTTCACCCAGTTAAAGAGGCACATTTCTCTATTGTTTCACTCACAATGTTAAGTTAAAACAGGTTATTTTACTTCAAAATAATTTAAATTCTTGTTTCAGGTTACATGAACAAAATTTCTGATCTGATAATGAATTTTATTAAACGTCACAATAAATTCTGCTCAAACATTTAGTGAGAACAGGACATTAAAATAAACACTAGACAGATCAATGTAACGCACTTCCATCTCAGGATACAGAAACATGCCGCTAAGCATTCTGGGAAATGGTTCCCACTCCTGTCTTTTCCTTCTGTCAGTTTTTTAAAGTGCTGACCTAAAACTCTTGGATGTTTGACAAAATGAATTAAAAGTTAACACAACTTACTGCTGTAAGTTTATCCTTCACAAATGCACATTTATGCTCAAAATCTAAAACTCACAAAATTCACTTGACTTAAAGAGTAGAAGATGGTGACACAACCAAATGTGACTCAGATGTTTTACAGTGTGCCTGTTGAGGGAGTTTAACCGGCGTCGGCTCCAGACATGGAGAAGTTGTGGGCCTTGTGGCAGAATCGGTCTGATGGTGCCGACGGAGGCAGAAACCTGCAGGTGACTCACTGTGATTACGCTCAACTTCCCTACTGATTACACAGAACGAGGCTCAAGAAACCCTGTCAGCTCCTTCCATCTTTCTTCTGCTTTTGCTTTCTTGTCACAATTAAATGTTTCAGTTCTTCCAAAAACTGACTGGTTGGGCTTTCAGAGTGTCTGCAGAGGAGTTTTGACCCACTCTTCTTGGCAGAAATGTCTTAATTCACCCACATTGGAAGGTTTTAGAGCATGAATAATTAGTTCAGAGGTCACGCTGCCACGGCATCTCAGTTGAGTTTAAGTTCTTGCTTTCACTAAGTCACTCCAGAATTATATTTTGTTTTTTTAAAGGCCATATCTTGAACAAGTTTGGTTCGGTCTCTGGTCTATACAAAACTTGTTGATTAAATTTCTTGCACAAACTCATTCTTGGATAATGAGATTTCAGTCTGGACGGTTCTGCCTATTGAGCTGTTTTAGGGTTTCTGTCACTTTAAATCCAAACAAGCTTCAGCTGGCCTCTCCCTCCAACTCAACGTTTACAGTCATGCATGAAAATGGCTGCAAACAGATGCACTATTACACAACTGTACATTAGTGGAGCCTTGTGCACAACCAACAAGAAAATAGCAAGTGGTTCCTGGATGGTGAGTCAACAACAAAACCCTCATCTTTCCCAGCAGCCATTGTGCAGCGAATACAGTTGCTCAGTAACAGCGCAGTGCCAGTTGATTGTGACTCAATAGTCACAATCAACTGTTGAGTTGATGGTGACTCAACAGTTGATTGAAAACCATTTGGAAGGTTTTTGAAGTGACTCGCTTTCCAGACACCAAAAAAGAAGAACTTATTGCCATAAAATGGCTCAGTGGTCTTTTCCAGCAGCCATTGTACAAAGCATACAGTGGTAAAACTAACCAATCAAATGTACTGAATCTCTCCTTGGGTTGCTAGGTAATGGCCCCTTAATATTCAGGTGTTTGAAACGGCTAATTTTCAAAACACCAAAAACCATCAACCTATTGCAAAAACACAGTTGTTTTTTTTAAGCACTTGAATTGTTTTTAGAAGCAGTTGACAATAAAAATGAGTGAAATGTAACATTGCACCTCAGGACGTTCAGCTGGAGAGCAGAATTTATGGTTCTACCAATTACACTGCAAAAACACAACACCTTACCAAGTATTTTTTGCATATTTTATAGTGCAAATACCTCAGTACACTTGAAATAAGACAAAACTAACTCATACGTGCATTTTCATTAACAAATATAGGTTTGTTTTAAGCCAATAATTCCTTAATACTCATGAAAAACAGTTCTAGTTCCTTTGGATTATTTAACTTATAATATGGGAAAAATGTCTCGTTACCTAAAAAAGAAGTAACAAATTGCTCTTACTGTCACGTCTATCTATTGTTATCACAATTGTAAAACAAAATATTATGATAAAACTTTGAGTCTGTACTTCTCACCCTTAGCAGAAACGTCTAGATCAGCAGATGCCTTTGTTATTTGTTATCAAATTTATTCTGATTGCAACATGTTTAACCCATCAGCATATTTCATGTTGGCGTGGATTGCTGGTTTTTTTAATAAATAAAAAATATTTGAAGGAGTTTCATGTACATAGAAGGAATAAGGGGAAAACTACTTTTCTGCCACACCTTTAAGCTTCTGCTGCAGAACTGAGCTGCGTCAGATAGAAAGTTATCAGCAGCAATGACAGAAAGTAAACGCATGTTTCCACCCTTAGTCAATTCATCCTTTCAGCTCAGGTCTGTCAGCAGAAACGTAAAACTCATCTCACACTGGAGGATAAGTCAAGAAATATGAGGCAAAATATCCTCAAGTTAAATGTAAAAGCAAAATGACACATAATTACGTAATCTGCTGTTTTCCATTTACTCTGATTTCATTTCATGCAGACGTGTGTCATGGTTCAAACACAGTAAAAATGCCGGTGTTGAATTAACACCCAAAAGTGTTTATATGTGTCAAAGTCAGCTGGTGTTAAATTCAACACTACAGAGTGTCATGTTAACATTTACAACTGTGCTGGTGTTAAAATATATTAAAAGTAACACCAGTGTAGTGTTGATCACAAAACACAATGTGGTGTTAAAAAGTAAATTATTGACCCACAAAGTTTCAATATCAATCAAATTCAGTGGAAAATATTCAAAGCAATACACAGAAATGGAAAGTTTAACTTTTCTTAAACCCATTTCAGTATATAGACCAATATTAATTTAACAAAAAAA